>PVKH010001750.1:0-29265 GCA_004027955.1 Chaetophractus vellerosus
GAAATGCAGCCCCGGGAACAGAGGAACCCGGAAGCCTGAACCCTGGAGACGTCGGCAGCCATCTTCCTCCAAAACGTGGACTTTGGTATGGGAAGAAATTTATGCTTTGTGGCCTGGTAACTGTAAGCTTCTACCCCAAATAAATACCCTTTATAAAGACCGACCAATCTTTGGTATATTTTCAAGGGGCACGCCTTTGCCTGACCAAAACACTTGGGCTGCTTCAGACTTTTGGCTGTTGTTTATAATGCTGAGATGGATATTGCTATACAAAATGCTGTCTGAATCCCTGCTTTCAGTTCTTCGGGGGCACAATAAAAAATTGAAAGTGGAGAAATGCTTATTTTGTAGTTCTTTTTCTATTCAAATTCCATAAACCCCTGTTATGTGTTTTTTGAATCAGTGTAATCAACTTACTGATGCTTTCATTAATTAAATAGTAAATGAATTTTCTTCATGTATTCCTTTCATGTTTGTAAGAGTTAATTTTTTCACATTTTGACAATTATAGGTCAATTATGTGTCTGTCATTTTTTCTCAAATTATTCTTTCTTATTTCAAATTGAGTGTTTTCCTATCAGTCCTTTGCCATTTTTTTCCTTACTGCTTGGTATGGTGTAATTTACTGAAAATTTTTTTTACTTCCTTTTTTTTTTAAATTTCTAAGTTATTTGAATCATGTTTTCAAGTCCTTGAGATGTAGCCTTCTCATATCAGATAAATATAATTTTCATGAAGCTCTCTGATTCTTATTTTATTTCATACTATTTTAATATAATAAATTAATGTATTCATTTGCATGGCATAAGGTTTTACTTTATGCTTTAATGCTTGTAACTTAGGAATATATTTTCTTATTTTCATATTTTGCACATTAAACACCATTATGTGGAGTTAATTGTAATTGTTCTATTCTCCCATGTTAAATATGATAGACATTTTGACTATCAGAAAGATGTAAGTTAGGGATTGGTCAAAGTAATTTATCCAGTTTCATGCTCTGGAATCACTTTTGTGTATTTATGATGGCCTTAAAATATTTTCTTGTTCTGAGCTACTTTAACCTTCAGCCTTATGCTTGATTCATAAGCACTTTCTACCTTGAGTTCTTTGATTCCCACAGTTATCAAGTTTTACTTTCCTTGGTGCTTCTCTGCACTTTAGACATCATAAGTTTCTGTAACAGTACATTGAGACCTATATCACCCAGAACTCTTTCCCTTATTTGAAGCTTTCCTTCCAGTGTTTCTTTCCTTATCAATTTTCACCTGCCTAGTTTGTCTCAGTTTCATTCAATTTTCTTTTCAGCATTTATTTCTCTTCTCTCCCAAATAAGTGTTTACTCAAATATCCAGTAATCTTTATTATCTGTTCATCTTTTAAAGTGGGTCACTGAAAGGAATTCTTTTTTAAAAAATATTTATTTATTTGTTTATTTATTTATTTAATTTATTCCCTTCCCCACCTCCTCAGATGGCTCCTCCATTTGTCTGCTTATTTTCTGCTCATCTTCTTTAAGAGGCACTGGGGGGCCAGCTGTAGCCCAGTTGGTAGGGTGCCAGTTTACCACATGGGAGGCCCTGGGTTTGGTTCCCGAGGCCTCTTTGAGTGGGCAGACCACCTTGAGAAGGCAAGCCACTGTGGGCAGAGCAAAAGCCGCCATGGGCAGGGCAAAGCCACCAAGGGCAGGGCAAAGCCACCATGGGCAAAGCAAGCCACCCACAAGCAGGCAAGGCCATGGTGTGGTGAGCTGACTCAGCAGCTCACCGCAATGGGGGAAGACAAGTAGACACAGAAGAATGCAAAAATGAACACAGCAAGAACAAGCAGAAAGGGGGGATATATAATAATAATAATAAATTATAAAAGACACTGGGAACGAAACCTGGGACTTCCATGTGGCAGGTAAGTGTACAACTGCTTGAGCCACTTCTGCTCCCTGCTTGTTGCATTGTCTGCTAGTTGCATCATCTGATGGCTGCAGTATCTGCTGGTCGCAGTGTCTACTCATTGCAGAGGTTGCAGCACCTGCTGGTTGTGACATCTGCTGCTTGTGGTGTCTGCTGGTTACTGTGACTGCTTGGTCATGGCATCTGCTCATTGCCGCATCTGTGGCATCTACTCATTGTGGCATCTGCTCATGGTAGTGTCTTACCCATTGTGGCATCTGCTGGTTGAGGCATGTGTTCTTTGTGGCAGTTGCTCATCTTCTATAGGAGGCACCAGTAACCAAATCTGGTATCTCCCATGTGGGAGGTGGGCACCCAATTGCTTGAGCCACAACCATTCCCAAAAGGAATTCTTAGTGCTATATTTCATCCCTTGCTTCAGATTTTGTTTCCAATGTTGCCTCATCATGGAGGTTCACTTCACACCCTCTCTGAAATATGTAAGATCTCCAACACCACAAAGCCATTTTCATGTGTCTTTTATTGGCTTTGATTCTCATGATGGTAATTCCAGTCCACAACATTTTTATTTATTGTGTTTCATACCTACAGGTAGGTCCTCAAAAGTATTATAGAGAAATAACCTACCAGGAGCATGTAGATAATTAAAAGGGGGAAAATTCTATAAGCTCTCTCTTGTCTATCAATTTTAAATGTCTCTGGGCCTGTGCGTGTGTGTGCCTGAGTGTGCACTTATTCATCTGTGTAACTATACATTAGTATTCTGAATTCACAAGTTTACAACACTCCAATGCTTTATATATTTAATGTCCTAATATCCAGATGCCTATATCATTTTGCAGTTTTGTTATTATTTGGAACAATATTCCTTGATTAACCTTAAAAAGTATAGCTTAAACTCTCCAAACATAGCACTTCATTATTTAAACAAAGTAGGATACTGAATTTGGAAAACTTTAAATGTATCTGCTAGATTCTGCATAAGATATACTGTGGTATATCATTATTACAGTTTATCATATTTATTAATTTGGTGCAATAAAATATAGGTTACACTGCCAGGAAGAGAAATTGGGCTTCAGAAAAATTAAGGGCTAATCCATGCCAGAGATTATCATATACATTTATATCTCATATCTTTAGATTTCTTATGTAATGTTAAAACATATTTGTATATATTTTCTAACATATTTTAAGTGACAGAGCAAAGAATTTTATTCATTAAACTAATGTCAATGTATAGTGTATCATTTCAGAAACATATTTTTTGTATTGATAAAATCCTCTTGTTGTTTTGAACCAGAAGTTAATTGGAACATATGTCCCATGGGGCATCTCCTGTGGCTTATAACAGCTAAGTGGGTATAAACAATCTATAAATAGCTAAGTAGACATATTCATAGTACAAACTACAACTGACTGCTGCTTCACAAGTAAGCATAAATTTCAGATAATTTGCAGAATATTTTAGGATATAGATTAGAAAATGTTAAGTTCAAATATGCTATGAAACCCCTGCTACTAAACACTTGAGTTCTTGTCTATTGCATTGACAACTAGAAATGGTCTATCAAAACCTGATTTATGTAGAGTTCTACATAAGAATTGGAATGCAACACTTATTGGAAAAAAACAAAGAATAAAATGTAAAGCTAATGTTTGTAGCAATCAATCAGTGTGCTTCAGGTTAGGTGGTTACTTTCATTTTCCATTAGTCCTTAGCATATCAATCATAGTCCCTTTAAATTCTTTGATAATTCCAACATCTCTGTCATATCTGCATCCAGTTCTGAAAATTACTGGGATCTTTAGACTGTGTTTTGCCTTTTAGTTTGTTTTGTGATTTATTGTTGAAAGCCAAGCATGCTGTATCAGCTAGGAGAAACTGAAGTAAATAAAATTTAACACGAAATTTTTGGTTTATCTGGTTCAGAGTTTGGCTTACTTTATTGTTTCCTGCAGCTGTAAGTTTCAATGCAAAAAACTTCTTTTGGTGTCCTTGGTTTTGTGCTGACAGTTTTCTTTGGGATTCATTAGAGACTTCTTCTTCTTCTTTTTTTTTTTTTGTTACATATCCCCCCCCCGTTTCTGCTTCTTCTTGCTGTGTTCATTTTTGCATTCTTCTGTGTCTGCTTTTGTCTCCCCACATTGCGGCGATGTGCCAAGTCAGCTCACCATGCAGGCGGCTTACCCTGCTCATGGGCGGCTCTCCTCTGTTCTGTTCATGGGCGGCTCTGCTCTGTTTGCATGTTTGCAGGTGACTTGCCCTGCCCATGGCATCTTTGCCCTGCCCGTGGTGGCTTTTTGCCCCACCCATGGTGGCTTTGCCCTCTCAAGGTGGTCTGCCTGTTCAGAGAGGCCCCTGGGAACTGAACCCAGGGCCTCCCATGTGGTGAACCAGCACCCTATCCACTGGGCTACAGCTGGCCCCTGAGACTTCTTAAATTAGGTCAAAATCTTGCAATTCTTTTTTATGTAACCCACTGCTTATTCCATGTGCTAAAGAAAGGCTGTTGTGTTAACAGTCATGAAAAGAGCATTCATCTCATTGGAAATCTCAGTCTTTGGTCTTAGGAATGACTGAAGACAGCTCATGTGATGAGATCTTTGTGTATGTTTGTATATGTATACATCTTATACATTTGCTTCTAGGTTTTATTTTCTTCTCTTATCTACTTTATAAGGATCTGACTACTGAACACATCATTTTACAATATAATAATATATAATAGTGAATATTATGCAGAATTAAAAAACTAAATATTAATAATGCATTATTGTAGATATATAGTGAGGCTACTGTCTATCTATATACTCACTCCTTATTTAGCTCATATAAGATTTCATATTCTAATCACAGAATCTAATTAAGGTTGGTTGCCCTGAAGATTTTTCCTTCTTTTCACTGAGAATTATTGAACTGATTATCTTTTATTCATTTCTATTTTTACTGGAGGTTTTCATTCATTTATTCTGAATATCATGCTTGGATTTTAATAATTTTGAGAAATATCATGACACTCACTCCTTATTTATTTTTATCCTGGTTCTAATTTTATGTACTATTTTCCTTTTGCAATTGTCCTGAATATGTATTTTTATATAAAAAGTTTAAGTAGCTTGCTCTCTTATTTAATATTTTTAAAGACTGGGCTAATTTTTCTTTAAAACTTATTAGTATTTTCCAGCTATTCAATCTGTAGGAGCAAATTCATGGTGCATTTTACTTGCCAATTGATCATAAAAAAGCAGTAAAATATTTTGTTTCATGAAATGGTGTTTAAATTCCCATATTAATTATTTTCAGTGTGCTCTTCATTTGTGGCACTGCAAACTCCCAATTGTTCTTTAACTTCACTTTTCAGACCTTCCCTGAATCTACCCCAAAAATACTGAACATTCTAAAATGAACCATGCATTTTTTGCCTCTTTTTCACTCTTCCCCTCTGCCTGACTTGCCCAAAGCTCTTATTCTTTCCCATACCATGTGATCAACTCCTTCGTTGGAAATATACCATGTTCTTTTGAAATTTCTGATAAAAACACTCAATTTAAATATACTATATTTATATCAGGTTTCACAGTAATGTTACCTATGTTGATCATTCTGTTAAGTCTTGTAAGCCCTGGGAATGTTTTGGTTAATCATTTTTTTTCCTTGAGTTTATTTTCTACTTAGCTCCCTCTAAGATACATTTATATCAACATTAACTTATTTTTCTTAACTAATTTTATGTAAGAATTCTTTTGGTAATTCTTGAAAAATTCTAGTGAAGTATTCAATGGGAAGAAAATGACTCTTTGTACCATATAGATTCAAACTGATTCTTATATCCACTCATGAAGATTGGAGGTTCATTGAAAAATGAAGTCAAGAATTTTATAGATATTTGGAGATTATAGTATAGGGTAGGTTAGGTAGGATATTTGCCCAGGGCAGTAGAACAATTATCTATAAATGTCTAAAGAAAACAAACAAAAATGTGAGCACAAGAAAAAATATATTTAAAAAGGAAATTAGAAATAGTAATATAATGAAATTTCATATATTAAAGAAATGATTAAATTTATTTTTATTATGCAGAATAAATCCATCTAAAAAAAGAAAAGAATGTCAGTGTGAGTTAAAATAGTAAATCCAAGATATTGCATTTTTATACAACTTTTAATAAAATAAAATAATTTAAAAGATTATTATAAAAGGATATAAAGTACCTAATTCTGAAGAGACTTGTTTTTACAATTCCAATTACCTGAACCTCATTTCCTCCAGGTTTGTTATCAAGTCTTTCAGGTTGTTCAAATGTGACCTTGCCCCTAAAACTAACCTGAAACATTTATTTTAAGAGCAAGCCCAAATGTCTCCATACAGACCCTCCATTTCACTTTGCTCTATACCACTCATCATCATCATCAACATACACGAACTTGGTTTATTTATTCCTCCCACTCTGCACAACAAAATGACATTCTTGTTAGGTAGGCTGTCTGCTGTTTCTAATACTGTATGTCCCACACACCCCTCACAGGGCCTTTGCAATGGTGTCTCCCCTGGTATATTACTCTCTTCTTACGTAACTATGTGACTAACTTTTCCTCCCTTCAAGTCTTTGATCAAATGCCAAATTTTTCCTTCCATGAACATACTTTTTCTTTCTTTAATATAATAAATTTTATTTTTAAAGAGGTTTTAAATTACAGAAAAGATACATGAAAGTATAAAGGATTCCCATATACCAGAACCACTCCCTATCCCATATTTTCCCCTATTAATAACATCTCACAATTGTGCAGTACATTTGTTACAATTGATGAATAAATATTGAAGCATTGCTACTAACCAAGGTCTATGGTTTACACTGTGGTTTTTGCTTGATTTCAATGACCTAAAATTGCCCTATATTCCAAATATTATTTCTTACCCTTCCCCTCAGAACCTCTGGTGACCACTGTCTTTATACCAATTATTACATGTTCTGCCATAACTACAATATAAGTTTACTTTGCCCATGGTTGCATTCTCCCCCATGTTTGTTCATTCCTCAAATCTTGAGGATTTTGGGATGGTGATGCCCACTCTGCCTCAGGTTGAGAAAGGACTCAGATATTATGGGGCACATGGAAAGAACTGTTTTAATTGCATTTGTAGATATTTTCTGCTTTGGGGGATGAGCGTTGTCCATAATCATAATTTGTTAGTTGTCCTGTGTGAGTCCAATGAACTGGAGAGTAGGTGTTGGCCACAACTCTTCTGAGATTCAGGGCTAAAGTCATGCAGAGTTTGGTTTAGAGATAGGACACTTTTTAGTAGCAAGAAGGTTTCCCGGAAGTAATGTGTAAGAAATATTTATTAATCACTTTGTATAGGGCATGAAATGATGGTGATCCTTTCCCATTCTATTGTATATGGATATTCCCTTCCCCCAACACCACTTGTTGAAGAGGTTATTTTGTCCCAGTAGAGTGACCTTGGTGACATTGCCAAATATCAGACCATCATATATGTGGGGATGTATATCAGAACTCTCAATTCAGTTCCATTGATCAGTATGTCTATCCCTACACTTTTGACCACTGTAACTTTATAGTATGATTTAAAGTCATGTAGCTTCTTCCTCAAATTTTTTTTCTTTTTCAATATGGTTTTGGCTATTCAGGACCCCTTGCCTTTATAATTGGCTTTCCAGTTCAGTAAAAACGCTGTAGCAGTTTTACAGGGATTGTGTTAAATTTGTAAATCAATTTGGATAGGTAGAATTCTTAATGATATTTAATCTTCCAACCTATGAACATGTAATATTCTCCCATTTATTTAGGTATTATTTGATTTCCTTTAAAAATGATGTTTAGTTTTCTGTGTACAAGTCCTTCACATTCTTAGTTAAGCTTATTCCTAGATATTTGATTTTTAACTGCTATTCTAAATGGAATTTTCCCTTGATTTTCTCCTCAGATTGCTCAGGATTAATGTACAGAAATGCTACTGATTTTGTGTTAATCTCATATCCTATCACTTTACTGAACTTGTTTATCAGCTCTAGAAGCTTTTTTTTTTTGTAGATTTTCAGGGCCTTCTATATATAGTATCGTGTCTTCTATAAATAAGATCAAAATATACCAATGAAATCAGACGAGATATACAAATGTTGGTCTGATTTTCGCTTCTACCATGATACTGTGAGTGGTTCAAGAATCCCCCTTCTTGAGAAACAACTCTAAACTTTAACTCAAAATGCATTTAAAACTGTTTTCAGGCATTGGACAAAAGGCATAATGGTCCATTATCCATGAAATAGTAGAAATATATGAGAAGGGAATCAGGTTTATCTTGCTCTTCTGTACTGCTTGCTGATGAGGGTATGGAGAGTATAAAGTTCTTGAAGAGTTGAAGAGTCAGACATTGGAGTTTCCTCCACTTGAAGAAGGAGTAACAGTAAATTTGGGATATGAAAATTATGTGCCCTGAACATCAGTATTGTGATTCCCTGTGAGTCCTTAGGTCAATGCTGAGCTGTATGTGTGCAGATAGATTATCACCAGATCTAGGAAGGGAGACACTACAGTGCTGAGAGGAGAACATAAATACCAGAGTTCATGAAGGCCTGGGAGGGCTGTATTTATGGTCCAGCCAGAATAGCAAACATATTTTATTAAATGCAAACATGATGTTAGGACAAAAATATATACACATTAGAACTGTAAAGACCCTGTCCCTTTAGTAAATAGTATGCTCTAAGCCTGAACATGACACCAAAGTGATCTCATTAACAAAAAGTAATGTGAAGGTTTAGGTACACACTCATTGCTCTCAAGCAGAGGTCAGCTGATTGGGGATGGGAGCCTGCCTAGGTGGTTTTTTTCTGGGAGCCTGGGGGATGGAGTTCTCAGGTGCATTGGTCTGGAGGCAACTAGGCTGTGAGGTGGACTGCTCATCATAAAATTGTGAGTTCTTTGTTCCCCAGCTGGAATCACAGGTGGCTAAACCCTGTTCTCCAGGCAGGGGGCTGGGCAGTCCAAATACATGGCAGCAGACTGGTGTGGGTGGGAATAAACTCCAAGAGTGGGAAGGTACTAGCAAAGGGTGGAAAGGGGTTTCCATTCTGCGGATTTGGTCACCAGGAACCCCTAGCTGTTTTGGCGACTGAATTAGCCAGCTGGAAGTGATGCTGGGCTGAGGGGAGAGGCAAATCTGCTCTGCATGGCTAATTTACCTAATATACCTAACTGTGACACAGATGCTAGATTCATCAAAAGGCCAAAAGGCAGAGCCAGCTATTTTACAGCTTTGTGCTGAGTAAACAGTCTCAGCTCTCCTGGGGGGGGGGTCAGGCAGTGGGAAGTAATAGATAAGTCTCTATGAGCCTATTTGGGGTCCCCTCACAGGAGGGCGTGGGCTAGAAGAGGCATTCTTTAAGGACCCTTATTTCATCAAAGAAAAGATTGAGACAAACGTATTGACTAGCTGTTTAAACACTAAATTCTGCCTCAAAACCTGCAGAGAGAAGGCTGCAGGGCAATTGATTAATGAACACAGGCTGAGAGACTCCACAAGGGCCCAAAAGGAATGCTGTTCTTCCTTTGACTGCATGTTTCTGTGCTTCTTACTTCTACTCTCTCCTCTTGTCTTTCTTAAAATCAGGTTCCTATAGCCTTTTTATTCTTTGCTGCTCTTCTTCATCCTTGACTTTCCATCCTCTCTTTATAGTGATTGTGTCTACCAATGCTATCTTTTCTCCTTCCTTCATCATTGTAACTTCAGCTTTCTGTTGTGGTTCTAACATTCCACCCCTTTTCATTTGCTCTCAACTTCACCCTTGTTAGCATCTACCTTCTATATTCTGTTCTCTTTTCTTACTTTCTATTTTTTTTAAAGATTTATTTATTTTATTACATATCTCCCCTTCCCCCCCGTTGCGGTGACACGTTGAGACTTGGTCACTGTGCAGACACGGCTTTCCCCACTTGTGAGCAGCATCTGCTTCTATTCATGGCCGGCTCTCAGTTCATGGGTGGCTGGCTGTGCTCCATTCGTGGGCGACCTGCCCTGCCCGTGGCGGCTTTTGCCCTGTCTGTGGCAGCTTTTTGCCCTGCCCATGGTGGCTCTGGCCCATCCATGGTGGCTTGCCATTCTCAAGGTGGTCTGCCTGCTAGGAGAGGTCCCCGGGAACTGAACCCAGGGCCTCCCATGTGGTATGCCAGTGCCCTATCCACTGGGATATTGAGCCGGCCCCTTACTTTCTTTTAATATTAGCTTTTTTCTCTCAGCCTTTTCTTTATTAGTTTTCTCTCTCCTCATCATTCTGGCCTTATAAAATATTCTATATATTTTTTTCTATTTGATTCCCTATTCCATTGTAGGTACTCTAATTTTCTTCCCTTATTACTCTACACTGCCTACATGAGTTAAACATTCAATTTACTAAGTCTGATACAGCCCTTCTTCCAACTTTAATCAGTAGTACTGTTATCCCTTTTCCTTTCTTACACCTTTTGATCGCTCTGGCCCTAATCTTCTTCCTTCATGGGAACATAGAAAAAAGCAAGGAAATACAACAAGGGGAAGAAAGTATCAGTGAGAAAACAACACACACACACACAGAACTACAAGCTAAATAAAACTCTAGAGCAGAGAGAGAAGCTAATCAACTGAATAAACCCATCAAGATAAAATGATGACTAGAGGGCAACAAAAATTACAAGTCATACCAAAAAACTGGAAGAAATGGACCATTCCAAAGAACAAACCAAAAACCAGGAAGAGACACAGAACATAGAACAACTAATCAAACCTGTCCAAACAAATATTATGGACAAACTTAATGAAATGAAGGAAGAGATTAAGGATATTAAGAAGACAATGGGGGGGCAGCTGTAGCCCAGTGGATAGGGTGACAGTTCACCACATGGGAGGCCCTGGGCTCAGTTCCCAGGGGTCTCTCTGGGTGGGCATACTGCAGAGCCACTGTGGGTGTAATGGTTTCAGAGTTTTATTTAATTGTGAATTCCAAAAATATAGATTGGATTGTTCTTGTAAGCTAATCTGTTCATCTGGGCATGATTGAGCTGTGATAAGGGCATTAACTGGGCCCCACCCCTCAGTGGGTGTGGTCTCAAGTATAAAGGCTAGGCAGCAGATTGAGAAAAGCAGATTGAGAAAAGCAGATTGAGAGAAGCAGATTGAGAGCAGAGATTTAGAGAAGCAGATTTGAGAAGCAGTTCTGATGTTGGAGTGAGCCGTTCGCCCGATAGTCTACAGCTGCCTTGTGGAGAGACGCAATGCATAGAAAGCCTCATGGTCTACAGCAGAACTCATGAAGGAAACAGAAGCTAAGCCCAGAGAGAAATGCAGCCCCGGGAACAAAGGAATCTGGAAGCCTGAACCCTGGAGATGTCGGCAGCCATCTTGCTCCAACACGTGGACTTTGGTATGGGAAGACATTTATGCTTTGTGGCCTGGTAACTGTAAGCTTCTACCCCAAATAAATACCTTTTATAAAGACTGACCAATCTTTGGTGTATTTCAAAAGGCACTCCTTTGGCTGACCAAAACAGTGGGCATGGCAAAAAAAGCCACCATGGGCAGGACAAAGCCACCATGGGCAGGGCATGTCACCCATGAATGGAGCAGTGCCACCTGTGAACAGAAGCAGACCCACCTGTGAAGGGAGAAGAGTTGCCTGTGTGATTACCTTACCTTGTGCATCACCAAAATGAGGGGAGACAGAGCAGACACAGAAGAACACTAAAAAAAATGAACACAGCAAGAACAAGCAGAAAGGGGGGGATATGTAACAAAAAAAGAAGACAATGGGAGCACATACTGCAGAAATTATAAACATACATAAAATGATAACAGATACGATGTCGATAAACAGCATAACCAAGAAATCAAAAAGATGACGGATTCCTATAACAGCAGATTTGAAAACACAGAATAAAGAATTAGTGATGTGGAGGACAGTACATCTGAAATTAAACAGATAGTAGAACAGATAGATAAAAAGATAGAAAAAATCCAGCAGGGGCTCAGGGATTTAACCGATAACACAAAATACACAATAAGATTAAGTGCTGACTCCTCAGCTGAAACCATGGAGGCAAGAAGACAGTGGTATGACATAGTCAAGGAACTAAAAGAAAAAAAAATTCCAGCCATGAATTCTCTATCCAGCAATGCTGGCATTCATAAATGATGGAGAGTTCAAAATATTCACAGATAAACAGAAAATAAGGGAATATGCCAACAAGAAACCTGCACTTAAATACTAAAAGAAGCTCTAAATGTTGAAAGGAAAATAACAGGAGAGAGAGAGTTGGAGGAGATTGTAAGAAAAACAAAAACAACATATAGACAAACAAAAATTACATGGGACATACATAAACCCAAAGAAAATATGGTGGATGTAAGAAATTCATTGAGAGTAGTAACACTGAATGTAAAAGGATTAAACTCACCAGTCAGGAGAAAATATTGGCAGAATGGATAAAGAAATATGATCCATCTATATGTTGTTTACAAGAGACCCACCTTAGATCCAGGGATTCAAGGGGCCTGAAAGTGAAAGCCTGGAAAACAATTTTGCAAGCAAATAACAACCAAAAAGGAGCAGGATTAGCTATCCTAATATTGGACAAAATAGATGTTAAATGCAAAGCAATCATAACAGACAAAGAAGGACACTATATATTAGTAAAAGGGGTAATATCTCAAGAAGAAAGAACAATCATAAACATTTTTGCACCTAATCAGGGTGCCTCAAAATTCATGAGGGAAACACTGGAAAAACTAAGTGGAGAAATAAATGAATCTACAATTATAGTGGGGGACTTTAAAACACCATTATCACCATTAGACAGAACATCTAGACAGAGAATCAGTAAAGATAAAAAGAACCTGAATAATACATTAGAGGAAATGGACCTAATATACATATACAGAATGCGATACCCTGATACAGTGGGATATACATTCTTCTCGAGGGCACATGGATCATACTCCAAGACAGACCACATGCTAGGCCACAGAACAACTCTCAATGAGTTCAGAATGATTGAGGTTATACAAAGTAATTTCTCTGACTGCAATGGAATGAAATAGGAAATCACTAATTGGCAGAGAACTAGATTAGGCTTGAAGATATGGAAATCAAACAACACACTCTTGGACAAACAATGGGTCAAGGAGGAAAACTCAAAGGAAATCAGTAACTACCTCAAATTGAATGAAAATGACAACACAACATATGAAAACATAAGGGATGCAGACAAAGCAGTTCTGAGAGGGAAATTTATAGCTCTAAATGCATATATTAAAAAAGTAGAAAGAGCTAAAATTGAATTAGTAACTGCACACCTGAAAGGATTGGAAAAACAACAGCAAACCAGCCCTAAAGGAAGCAGAAAGAAAGAAATAACAAAGATCAAAGGAGAGCTAAATGAAATAGAAAATAAGAAAGTACTATGAAAATAAACAAAACCAAAAGCTGGTTCTTTGAGAAGATCAATAAAATTGACAAACACTTAGCCAGACTAACAAAGAAAAAGAGAGAGAGCAGATGCAAATACACAAAATAAGGAATGAAGAAAAAGATATCTCTACTGACCCACGGAAATAAAGAATGTCAAAAGAAGATACTTTGAAAAATTATATGCTAACAAGAATGATAATTTAGAGGAAATGGACAAATTCCTAGAAACTCACAAGAAGTCTACACTGATGAAAGAACAAATCAATTAACTCAACAGTCCAATTACAAGTAAAGAGATAGACTCAGTCATCAAAAACCTCCCAAAAAAAAGAGCCCAGGACCAGATGGCTTCACTGCTGAATTCTACCAAACATTCTGCAAAGAACAAACACCAATCCTGCTTAAACACTTCCAAAAAATAGAAATAGAATGAACACTCCCTAACTCATTCTATCATGCCAACATTACCCTAATGTCAAAGCCAAACAAAGACTACAAAAAAAGGAAAATTACAGGCCAATTTCTCCAATGAACTTGTATGCTAAAATCTTCAACAAAATGCTTGCTAATTACATTTAACAACATATCAAAAGCATTATACACCATGACCAAATGGGATTCATCCCGGGCATACAAGGATGGATCAACATAAGAAAATCAATCAATGTAATACACCACAAAAACAGATTGAAAGAAAAAAATCACATGGTCATCTCCATAGATGCAGAAAAACATTCGACAAAATTCAGCACCCTTTCCTGTTAAAAAACACTGCAAAAGATAGGAATAGAAGGAAACGTTCTGAACATGATAAAAGCTGTATAGGAAAAACTCAAAGCTAACATCATCTTCAATGGGGAAATCCTTAGAGCCTTCCCTCTGAGATCAGGCACAGGTCAAGGATGCCCACTGTCACCACTCTTATTTAGCATTGTCCTAGAAGTACTTGCTCAAGCACTGAGGCAAGAAAAAGATATAAAATTCATCCAAATTGGAAAGGAAGAATTGAAAATTTCATTCTTTGCAAACAACATGCTCCTATACTTAAAACACCCAAAAAATCTACAACAAAGCTATTAAAACATATAAAGGAGTTCAGTGATATTGCAGGCTATAAGATCAATGTTGAAAAAATCAGTAGCATTTCTGTACACCAACAATGAGCAATATGAGGGGGAAATGAAAAAAATTCCATTTACAATAATAACAAAATTAATCAAATACATAGGAATAAATTTAACTAAAGATGTAAAGGATTTACATGCAGAAAACTACACAACATTGTTAAAGGAAATCAAAGAAGAATTAAATAAATTGAAGAATACCCCCTGTTCATGGGTAGGAAGACTAAATATCATCAAGATGTCTATCCTACCAAAAATAATCTACAGATTCAATGCAATCCCAATAAAAATTAACACTGTATTTTTTAAGGAATTAGAAAAACTAACTACAAAATTTATTTGGAAAGGTAAGAAGCCCCGAATTGCCAAAGACATATTGAGAAAGAAAAATGAAGTTGGAGTTATCACACTACCTGACTTCAAAACATACTACAGGGGCCAGCTGTAGCCCAGTTGGTAGGGCACCAGTTTACCATGTAGGACGCCCTGGGTTTGGTTTCCACGGCCTCCTCAAGTGGGCAGATTGCCTTGAGAAGGCAAGCCACTGCAGGCAGGGCAAACTGCCACGGTCAGGGCAAAGCCCCCATGAGGAGAGCAAGCCCCCATGTGCAGGCAGGACACCCCATGGTGAGCTGACTCAGCAGGTTGCCGCACGGCTTGGGGAGACAAGCTGACATGTAAGAACACAAGAATAAACACAGCAAGAACAAGCAGAAAGGGACGGATTTGTAATTTTAAAAAACACATACTACAAGCTACAGTGGTGTAAACTGCAAGGTATTGACAAAAGCATAGAAACATTGACTAGTGGAACCGTATTGAGAGTTCTGATATAGATCCTCACATATACCACCACTTGATATTTGACAAGGCCACCAAGCCCACGCAGTGGGGAGAGAATGGCCTCTTCAACAAGTGGTGCATGGAGAACTGGATATCCATATGCAAAAGAATGAGAGAGGAAGAGCATGTCACACCCTATACAAAGGTCAACTCAAGGTGGATCAAAGATCTACACATAAGAGTCAAGACCATTAAAAACTTCGGAGGATAATGTAGGGAAGCATCTACAGGAACTTGTAATAGGAAATATTTTCTTGGACTTCACACCCAAAGCACGAGAATCAAATGAAAAATAGATAAATGGGATCTCATCAAAATTAAAACCTTTTGCACCTCAAAGGATGTGATCAAGAAAATAAAAAGGCAGCCTACCCAATGGGAGAAAATATTTGGCAACCATATATCTGATAGGAGCATCATATCTTGCATATATATAAAGAGATCCTACACCTCAAAAATAAAAAGACTAACAATACATTTAAAAAATAGGCAAGTGACTTGAAAAGGCAGTTCTCCAAGAAGAAACACAAATGGCTAAAATGCATATGAAAAAATGCTCGGCATCTCTAGCTATAAGAGAAATGCAAATCAAAACCACAATGAGATACCATCTTACACCCATTAGAATGGCAGCTATTAAAAAAACTGCCGACTATAAATGTTGGAGAGGATGTGGAGGCACAGGAACCCTCATCCAATGCTGGTGGGATTATGGATTGGTCCAGCCACTGTGGAGGGTAGTATGGTGTTTCCTCAAAAAACTAAATATAGATCATCCATGTGATCCAGCGACCATTGCTGGGTATATACCCAGAAGAATTGAAAGCAAAGACAGGAACAGATGTATGTACACCATTGTTCATAGCAGCATTGTTCACAATTGCCAAAAAGTTGGAATAAACCCAGGTGCCCAACAACAGATGAATGGATAAACAAATTGTGGTACATACATACAATGGAATACTACTCAGCAGTTAGAAGGAACAAAGTGCTAACACACGGGATAACATGGATGAATCTTGAAGATCTTATATTGAGAGAAGCAATCCAGGCATTGAAGGATGAGGTGAACATGAAGTCACTGATATGAATAAAGGAAATTGAGCAGTCCCTGAGAACTAGGGTCTGAAAGATAGGTTTATAAAAAAGAGAAAGAGAAGAGAAAAAGTAGTGGGACATCATCCATAGGGATGTAATCTGTGGTGAGGTGATGGAGTGTGGTTGCATGTTTGTGGATGGGACAGGTGGGTGGTGATATGTTGGGTTTGTGGTGCAGGCTTGTTGGCTGTGAGGACTGGGAGGGGCAGGTTGGAGAGCCCAGGATACTTTGAGGGGATGGAGGCGGGACTGGATGAACTCTTGGGACATGTGGGTGAGGGGTTGTGATGGAAGAGGTGGGAGTCCCCTTGTCACAGTGTGGAAGAGAGGTGTCGAAGCTTGGGGTGAGGTTTGAGGAGCATTCAGGGGAGCGTATCTGGGGTGTCCTCAGGTGTATGTGGGAGTGTTCATCCTGTAGTTGTGTGGTGTGTCGGTGGGCAGAGAACCTGTGTGATGGTGGGGAGGGAGATGGGCTCCTTATTTTTGGAGGTCTGATTCACTCAGAAATAGGCAGGGGTGCGACTCTTGGGAGCAGGCAGGGTTCCCCATTGGGGATTAACTGGGGAGTAAGTACACTCTGTGGTGTGATTCTGTGAAACCTGTCTTCCAAGGAGTCGAGCCGGGGTCTTTGTGGTCTCTGGGGTGGTGGGGAGGAATGAGGTGGATCGAATGAGGGGCGTTTGGTGGCCCGTGGTGGTGTTTTCCATTGCCTTGTGGTGGTGGACATGGGCAGGGGGATAGTCATCAAAATTTATAAAAGTGTACATAGTAAAATGTGGACCTTGATGTGGACCAATGACAATGTTAGGGAACTATGTTTCACTATCTGTTTGTCAGTTATGTTGGTGCATCCATCCACATACAAAAAGGTTTTGGTATGGGGAGGAAGTGAGGAGAGTTTGAGTATATAAGATTGTCTTTTATTCTGTGTGTGACTCTGCTGTGACCTAAAACTCCTTTGAAAATTAAATGAAAAAAGGTAGGATGCTTGAGAGTGAGAAAAGGAAGGTGCCACAAAACAGACTAGACAACAGATATTGCACCGACAAGGCAAAATCAGGAAAAAAATATTTATACATATAATTTTTCACATTTTAAAAAATATTCTAATCCTTGAACAATATCTTGTTTTCTTTTTTCTATTTTTTTAAAATTTGTTAAAATATTTTTTATTTTTTAAGTTCTCCTATATTTTAACTCTTACATTTAAATATCATTATTATTTCATTTTCTTATTCATTACAATTTGCTATTGTTATGGCTTCACCTGTGATGAGGCTGTGGATCAAAGAAGGGTCCCAATGGGGATGGGAAAGGATCATTAGTGGGGGATGTAAAAGTCGGGGGTGCATGGGAAGAAGTCCACCTGAACATACATAAAAGGCTTACATAATTGTTCAAATGCTCACAGGGCATGATCACAGGGTAAAGAATTACTCAATAAATGGGAGAACACTGATCTCCCAGCTTGGAGAGCTCTGCCATATTTTCCAGAAGAGTGCAGGGGCAGTGTCTGGCAGAGGAGGATGATCCATTGATGGGCCCTTGTTATTGATGACTAGCCTTATGGGTCACTGCTGTTGAAATTGAAATAGCCTAGTGTTAAGGGGTGCCTAAGAGTTTCCTCTTGAGAACCTCCTTGTTGCTCAAATGTGGCCTCTCTCTAAGCCAAACTCAGCATATGAATGCATTACCTTCCTCCCAGCATGGGACATGACTCCGGAGATGAGCCTCCTGGCAAGGAGGGATTACTAACAAATGCCAATGGCAGAATGACTGGAAAAAGACCGAATAAAAGGGGGAAATGGTAAAGACAAATGAGTTCATAGGGCTAAGAGACTTCAAAGTGAGTCGGGAGGTCAACCCAGAGGTAATATTTATGCAGATCACAGTAGGGGGGGCTGGCTGTATAGCCCAATGGATAGGGCACCGGTTTACCACACAGGATGCCCTGGGTTCAGTCCCCGGGGCCTCTCCGGGTGGGCCTCTCTGGGCTGGCCACTTGTGAAGGCAAAAGCCGCTGTGGGAGGGGCAGAGCTGCCACGGGCAGGGCAAAAGCCACCAGGGGCAGGGCAGACCTGCCCGCAAGCGGGGCAAGCCACCTGCGAGTGCCCACCGCTCACCGGTGAAGCTGACTCGGCGCATCACCACAGAGGTGTGTGTGTGTGTGGGGGGGTGGGGACAAAAAGCAGAAAATAAAAAATAATAAATCAGATCCCAATAGGACCTCCTAGGCTTCCAAAATGGATATCACCCCAAACAGAGGGCCTTCTGAGGGCTTTGGAGATATCCAGGTCCTATATCAGGGCAGATAGCACCCAGAGTATGGTGCCTTACCATTGGGCCCTAATTTGGAATCCTTGCTCCTGAGAGTGACAGAGGCTGACCGAAATATGTCTTCACTGCTTATGGTCCATCAGTCTCTTCTATTCAAATCTATATTTGATGCCAGAGTTTTAGGTGTACTTCCAGAGACTGTCAGCCTATGGGCTGTCCATGGGCCAACTGGGTCCAGAGGCTCTGTGGACCTGCACCTCCTACTCTATAACTCAATGGACTCACCCAGGACACCTAGTGGGGAGATGATGATCGATGAGGGCTATCCTGGGGAATGGAGAGAGCCTGCAGCTGCAGGCAAGACAACTCTTCCATCATATCCATGAGATATAAGCCCCCCCTCACTTGGTGGTGGAGGGGACAACACCATCCCAGACCCCTTGGTATTGTGGGAAGAACTATAGACTAGAATGGTCTTGTTGGTGTCCTGTTATAGACTTGCGAATCATGCAATGGAAGAAATTACAAAATTATGTGGGGCCAGGGGCCACTGGATGCTTTGGGGCAGGGAGAGGGAAGGGCAATTGTAACATGGGGCTTTTTTTGGGACTTGGGATTTGTGCTGGGTTATTTTGCAATGGAGGAGATAGGCCATTTTATATCATCATATTTCATGCAGAACTACATGGGAGAGAGGGTGGTCTACAGTCTGAACTGTGATCCATGCTTGATGGAAAGGCCCCAAAATGTGTATATCTATTACAGGCGTTTGGCCACACTGATGAAGGATATATATGTGGGAGATTGTGGGAGGTGTGGGAGGTGTGGCATATGGGTACTCCTAAAATTTCTGTGTAACATTTATGTAATCAATGTATCCTTATATATGTATAATAAATAAATAAAAATTTTAAAAAAGTAATATGAAGCCTGAAAGTTTCAAAAGGCATTGTAAATAATTTATTGCCTGTCAGAATAAATCTCATCTCCCCTTATTGAAAGACAATATAATCTGGACTCTTTCCAATATGTCATACCTACCGACCCAGTTTTTTGGAAAATTAAAAAAATTTCTTAACAAAATTTCAAAATACATACAACAGAATTTTATAAGATTAAAATAAGGAATAGAATTTAAAAAGAAAGTAATGACTGAGTAAGTGTCAGGGATAAAGTTCTAATTTTATTGAAATGTAGGACAAAGAACTCATGTATCTTTCTGTTTCTTACTCCTCATCACTGCCAAAATTATTTTATTATTAGAAGATAAATTGGAATCCCAGCAAAACAGATTCATCCAAAAATACAGTCAAAAATTAGTTGGTAAATTATTCTTTCTTCAACTTTTACTTATATTATTTGAAAGTGCATTTATGATTTTAAAAAGACTGATTTCAATGCTATGTGGAAATACTTGCTCTTTGTGATTTTTCAGGGAGTAAGCAGAGCCTATTGAGTTGGCATTGATATGGAAAAGAATCTCCACCTGTTTCTCATGTGACTTATACTCTGAGATCACCAATAGTGAAATAAATTCATGCTGACTTTTTAATCTCTAAGTTTATTGCAGTATCTCTGATTTTTTTATGGAGAAGAATTGTGCTTTAAAAATTCATCAAACATACCTTTTTTAACTCCTTGATATGTATCATAAAATTCTCTCCTGCTATTCTAGAGTTTAAATAATTTCTATTGTAAAAGGACTTGCTTCTAAATCTACTTAAAAATTATTTCATTACTTCTAATTAGTGTAAAATTCAGAAGAAAACAATTCACCTGGTAATATATTGGTCATTAAACTAATTATAAGATATTTACTAATTCTAAACTGTTGTGTGCCTTCTCTTATGTTTCTTTTAGTATAATAAATTACTACATTAAAATAATAAAATGGGTTGCACAAACATTATTGTGTCTGAATACAACAATATATTTACTGTGTAGATGAATTAGATCGCACTGCCAAATTTACTAGGGAAATTCCACTATGATGTCCTTGTAATACCTTGAAATTGCCCATCTATCAACTGGTGCACATGACTAGAAAGAAATTTGCAGGGGCCGGCTGGATAGCCCAGTGGATGGGGCGCCGGCATACCACATGGTAGGCCCCGGGTTTGGTTCCTGGGGACCTCTCCTAGCGGGCAGACCAACTTGAGAATGGCAAGCTGCCATGGGCGGGCCAGAGCCTCCATGGGCAGGACAAAAAGCTGCCATGGACAGGGCAAAAGCCGCCACGGGCAGGGCAGGTCACCCGTGAATGGAGCACAGTCAGCCACCCATGAACTGAGAGCCGGCCGTGAATGGAACCAGAAGCCGCCCACAAGCGGGGAAAGCCGCGCCTGCGCAGTGACCAGTCTCGGCGCATCACCGCTGCAGCAGGGGGAGGGGAGATATGTAATAAAAAATAAATAAATCTTTAAAAAAAAAAAGAAATTTGCATTGCAATAGTCAATGCAAAATACATTAAATTTTGGTTTCAGAAATGTTTAATAAAACACAGGCCAAGGTGAATTATAAATATTTAATAATAAAGTCAGTATATTTCTGAAAATACAGTGTATTAAAAATAATAAAATTAAGTCAATACATTTATAATAAGCATTTTAAGCACAAATGCAACAAAAGATCAACAGTTATGAACATTTCCATTTCCTCCTTTGAATTTTATTGTTCTCAATTTTTTTGTGTAATGAACAATGTTTATGTCTGTGATAGTGTCATACTTTTAAATAGTAAAATGTTTCATTGTGAAAAATGTGCTATTCCATTCTTGGTAGTTAATTTTCTGGCCTGTAAGCCAAAGATGAATTATTTCTGTAGAAATACCATCTCTTTTAACCAGTCATAAATTAGAGCATCACAAAAGAATAACAAAAAATGCTGTACAACCTTATGTGGCTTCTAAGAGATAAGGAATTCTCTGGCACAACCTTAACATGGATACTTTATTTCTTGGAATGAACTAAATGCCAGCTATTTTCCTTGGAAATTAGTCCCAGGGATGATGGAATGGTACATTAGCAATCTTTGCTATAAAAGGTGTTGTGGCCTTATCAAGGTGAACAGCAAGTGATTCTCCTGCTCTCATGATCACAGTAGCTCCCTGATAGACTTGAAAGGTGAAATTTTCATTTGAACAGGACTTGAACAAAAGTTTTAGTTTGATTTGTTTTCCTTCCAAGGAAAACAAAAATGCATGTATGAAATATTAAGCATAAGTTATCTCTAGGAAACAAATATTATATCACAGAAATTTCAGGATCCTTAAATGGTTTATATTTTATTTGTGATAAAATCTTGAGGTTGACAAATTTGTAGAGAGATAATGGTGTTAGAAAAAGTATTGTTCTCAAAGATAGAGCGCTTTATCTCCATTGATAAATGACACTTCCATAAATCTAAACACTTTTGCACTTCAAATGACTTTGATAAAGAAGGTGAAAAGGCAGCCTACACATTGAAAGAAAAATCACATCTGATAAGGGTTTGATTTCCATGATCTCCATGAAGAGATCATGCAACTCCATGATAAAAAGACAAGCAAAGCAATCAAAAAACTGGGCAAAAGACTTAAACAGACATTGTTCTAAAAAAGATATACAAATGGGGGAGGAGAGGAGGCAAGATGGCATTGGTTTAGATGTGCACTCACTGGCTCTGAAGAAGAGGATGGCTGATTGGGTATGGGAGCCTGACAGCATGGTTTTTGCTGGGAGCCTGGGGCAGGGGAATATTAAGTGCATCAGTCTGGAGGCAACTGGAGTGTGAGTTGGAATGTTCAGCATAAGGTAATGAGTTCTTTACTCCCCAGCTGGAAACACAGGCTGCTGGGCCCTGTTCTCTGGGATGGGGGCTGGGCAGTCCAAATCCTCAAAGGTAGACCTGTGAGGGGGGAATAAAACCTGAGAGTGGAAAGGTTCTGACAGGGGGTGGAGAGGGGTTTCCTTTCTGTGGGTTTGGTCACTAGAACCACCTAGAGGTTTATGGGAGTGAATTAGCCAGCTGGAAGTGGTGCTGGGCTGAGGGGAGAGGTGAATCTGCTTAATGGTGGCACAGATGCAGGGGTCAGCAAAGGGCAGACCCACCATTTTAAAGATCCATGCTGGGTAACACAATATCAGCTCCCCTGGGGGAGTCAGGCAGTGGGAAGTAATAGATAAGTCTCCATGAGCCTATTTGGGGTCCACTCACAGGATGGGGTGGTCTAGAAGAGGAGTTCTTTAAGGAACCTTATTACATCAAAAAATAGAGGGAAACATATTGACTTGATTTAATCACTAAATTCTGCCTCAAAGACTTCAGAGAGAAGGCTGCAAGGAAATTCATTAATGAACATAAGCTGAGAGGTTCCACAAGTGCCCAAAAGGAACACTGTTTTTCCTTAGGATTTAATTGCATGCTTGTGTGCTTCTTACCTCTACTGTCTCCTCCTTGATGTTTTTTTTTTCTTTTTTAAAATTAAGTGCTAATAGCTTTTTTCTTCTTTGCTGGTCTTCTTCATCCTTGATTTTCCATCCTCTGTGTATAGTGATTGTGTCTACCAACACTATCACCTCTCCTTCATTCATCTTTCTACTTTCAGCTTTCTGTTGTGGTTCTTAGGTTTCACCTTTCTTGAATTGCTCTCAAGTTCACCCTTGTTAACTTGTATCTTGTCTATTCTGTTCTCTTTTCTTTCTTTCTTTTTGTATGAGTTTTTTCCTTTCAGCCTATTCTTTATAGTTTTCTCTCTCATCATTCTGGCCATATAAATTATTCTATATATTTTTCCCTATTTGATTCCCCATTCCATTGTAGGCACTCCAATATTTCCCCTATCACTCTAAACTGCCTACATGAGTTAAATATTCAATTTACTAAATCTGATATGGCCGCTTTACTAACTTTCATCAATAGTACTATTATCCCTTTTCCTTTCTTACCCATTTCAATTCCTCTGGCCCTAATCTTCCTTCAAAGGAACATAGAAAACAGCAAGGAAATACAAGGGGAAGAAAGTATCAACAAGAAAACTTAACACACACACAGAACTACAAGCTAAATAAAACTTGAGAGCAAAGTGAGAAGCTAATCAACTGAATAAACCCATCAAGATAAAATGATGACCAAAGGGCAACAAAAAATTACAAGCCATACTGAGAAAATGGAAGACATGGACCATTCCAAAGAACAAACCAAAAATCAAGAAGAGATTCAGAACATAGAACAAATAATCATGGACCAACTTCTGGAAATGAAGGAAGAGAGTCAGGATATTAAGAAGACACTGGGAGCACATACTGAAGAATTTGTAAACATGCATAAAAAGATAACGGATATGATGCTGATGAATAGCACAATCCAAGAAATCAAAGAGATGCCAGATTCACATAACAGCAGATTTGAACAGTCAGAAGAAAGAATTAGTGATCTGGAAGACAGTACATCTGAAAGCAAACAGATAGTAGAAAAGATAGATAAAAAGATAGAAAAAAATCCAGCAGGGACTTAGGGATTTAACCGATAACACGAAATGCACAAACATATGCATTATAGGCATTCCAGAAGGAGAAGATAAGGGAAAGGGAACAGAAGGAGTTTTGAAGGAAATAATGGCTGAAAACTTCCCAACCCTAAAGAGGGAGATGGATGTACATATCCAGGAAACACAATGCACCCCAAACAGTATAAATACCAACAGGCCAACACCAAGACATATACTTGTCAAAATATCCAATGCTTAAGACAAAGAGAAAATCCTCAAGGCAGCAAGAGAAAAGAGAACCATCACATACAAAGGAAGCACAATAAGATTAAGTGCTGACTTCTCAGGTGAAACTATGGAGGCAAGAAAACAGTGGTATGACATAGTCAAGGCACTAAAAGAAAAATTTCCAACCAGGAATTCTCTATCCAGCAATGCTGGCATTCATAAATGATGGAGAGTTCAAAATAGTCACAGATAAACAGAAATTAAGGGAATATGCCAACAAGAAACCTGCACTTCAAGAAATACTAAAAGAAGCTCTAAATGGTGAAAGAAAAAAACAGGAGAGGGAGAGTTGCCGGAGAGTGTAAGAACAACAATAATGATGTAAAGAAAAACAAAAACTACATGAGACATACATAAACCCAAAGAAAATATGGCAATGAAATAAATTCATTGAGACTAGTAACACTGAAAGTTAGTGGATTAAACTCATGAGTCAAGAGACACAGATTGGCAGAATGGATAAAGAAAAATGACCCATCTATATGTTGTTTACAAGAGACTCACCACAGACACAGGGATTCAAGGAGGCTGAAAGTAAATGCCTGGAAAACAAATTTACAAGCAAATAATAACCAAAAAACAGCAGGAGTAACTACTCTAATATTTGAAAAAAATAGACTTTAAATGCAAAACAATCATAACAGACCAAGATGGACACCATATATTAGTAAAAAGGGTAATCTCTCAAGAAGAGAGAACAATCATAAACATTTATGTACCTAATCAGGGTGCCTCTAAATATGTGCAGCAAACACTGGAAAAACTAAGTGGAGAAATAAATGCATCCACAATTATAGTGGGGGACTTTAATACACCATTATCAATGTTAGACAGAACATCTAGACAGAGAATCAGTAAGAAACAAAGAACCTGAATAATACATTAGACCATCTGGACCTAATAGGCATATACAGAACACTAAACCCTAATACAGTGGGATATACATTCTTTTTGAGGGAATATGGATCATACTCCAAGATAGACCACATGCTAAGCTACAGAACAACTCTCAATGAGTTCAAAATGATTGAGATTATACAAAGTAATTTCTCTGACCACAATGGAAGGAAATTAGAAATCACTAAGGGCCAAAGAACTAGATTAGGCACAAAGATATGGAAATTAAACAACACACTCTTGGACAAACAGTGGGTCAAGGAGGAAATGTCAGAGGAAATCAGTAACTACCTCAAGTCGAATGAAAATGACAATACAACATATCAAAATGTATGGCATGCGGCAAAAGCAGTATGAGATGGAAATTTATAGCTCCAAATACATACATTAAAAAGAAGAAAGAGCTAAAATTAAAGTATTAACTCCACAACTGAAAGGATTGGAAAAACAACAACAAACTAATCCTAGAGGAAGCAGAAAAAAAGAAATAACAAAGATCAAAGCAGAGCTACATGAAATAGAAAATAAGAAAGCATTAGAAAAAAACAGTCAAAACCAAAAGCAGGTTCTTTGAGAAGATCAATAAAATTGACAAACCTTTAGCCAGACTAACCAAGAAAAAGAGAGAGCAAATGCAAATACACAAAATAAGGAATGAAGAAAGGGATATCACTACTGACCCCACCGAAATAAAGAATATCATAAGAGGATACTTTGAAAAATTACATGCTAACAAGAATGATAATTTAGAAGAAATGGACAAATTCCTAAAAACTCACAAGCAGCCTACACTGATGAAAGAGCATATCGATGAACTCAACAGTCCAATCACAAGTAAAGAGATAGACTCAGTCATCAAAAACCTCCCAACTAAGAAGAGCCCAGGACTGGACGGCTTCACAGCTGAATTCTACCAAACATTCCAGAAAGATCTAACACTAACCCTGCTTAAATTCTTCCAAAAAATAGAAATAGAAGGAACACTCCGTAACTCATTCTATGATGCCAACATTACCCTAATACCAAAGCCAAAGAAAGATACCACAAGAAAGGAAAATCACAGACCAATCTCTCTAATGAACCTAGATGATAAAATCCGCAACAAAATACTTGCTAATCGCATTCAACAACATATCAAATGCATTATATACCATGAACAAGTGGGTTTTATCCTGGATATGCAAGGATGGTTCAACATAAGAAAATCAATCAATGTAATACACCACATAACAAACTGAAAGAAAAAAATCACATGGTCATCTCTATAGATGCAGAAAAAGCATTCCATGAAATACAGCACCCTTTCCTGATAAAAACTCTGCAAAAGATAGGAATAGAAGGAAACTTTCTAAACATGATAAAAGCTATTTATGAAAATCCTAAAGCTAACATCATCTTCAATGTGGAAATTCTAAGAGCCTTCCCTCTGAGATCAGGAAGAAGACAAAGATCTAAACATAAGAGCCAAGACCATAAAAACAAGGAAGCCCAGTATCATCACTCTTAATTAACATTGTCCTAGAAGTACTTGACTAGCACTGAGGCAAGAAAAACATATAAAAGGCATCCAGATTGGAAAGGAAGAAGTAAAAATTCCATTATTTGCAGATGACATGATCCTATACTTGGAAAGCCCCGAGAAATCTACAACTAAGCTGCTAAAACTTATAAAGGAGTTCAGTGATGTTGCAGGCTATAAGATCAATGATGAAAAATCAGTAGCATTTCTGTACACTAACAAAGAACAATCTGAGGAGGAAATCAAGAAAAAAATACCATTTACAATAGTAACAAAAAGAATCAAATACCTAGGAATAAATTTAACTAAGGATGTAAAGGACTTATATGCAGAAAACTACACAACAGTATTGAAGGAAATCAAAGAAGACTTAAATCAATGGAAGAATATTCCCTGTTCATGGATAGGAAGACTAAATATCATCAAGATGTCTATCCTACTGTAATGCTTTGGCAGTTTTATGTAATTATGAATTCCAAAAATATAAATTGGATTATGCTTGTAAACTCATCTGCTCATCTGACCTGATTGGTTTATGATAAGTGCATTAACTGGGCCACATCAGGAGGGCATTGGGCCCCACCCCTCAGTATGTTGGGTCTCAATTATAAAGGCTAGGCAGAGATTTGAAGAAGAAGATTTGAGAAGCAGTTCTGATGTTGGAGTGAGCCGTTCTCCTGATAGTCTACAGCTGGCCTTGTGGAGAGCTTCATGGTCTACAGCTGAACTTAAGGAGGAAGCAGAAGCTAAGCCCGGAGAAAATGTAGGCCCAGCAGGAGAGGAACCCAAAGGCCTGAGCCCTTGCAGACATCAGCAGCTGTCTTGCTCCAACACATGGACTTTGGTATGAGAAGAAACTTACGCTTTGTGGCCTGGTAACTGTAAGCTTCTACCCCAAATAAATACCCTTTATAAAGACTGACCAGTCTTTGGTATATTTCCAAAAACACCCCTGTGGCTGACTAAAACACCTACCAAAGCTATTGTAAAGATTTAATGCAATCCCAATAAAATTAACACTGTATTTTTTAAGGAATTGGAAAAACTAACTACAAAATTTATTTGGAAATGTAAGAATCCCCAAATTGCCAAAGACATATTGAGAAAGAAAAATGAAGTTGGAGGTATAACACTACCGGAATTCAAAACATACTACAAAGCTACAGTGATGAAAACTGCATGGTATTGGCACAAGGGTAGACACATTGACCGGTGGAACCGAATTGAGATTTCTGATATAGATCCTCGCATATACAGTCACCTGATATTTGACAAGGCCACCATGTCCACTCAGTGGGGAGAGAATGGCCTCTTCAACAAGTGGTGTATGGAGAACTGGATATCCATATGCAAGAGAATGAGAGAGGAACACCATCTCACACCCTTTATGAAAATTAACTCAAGGTGGATCAAAGATCTAAACATAAAAGCCAAGACCATAAAAACCTTGGAGGATAATGTAAAGAAGCATCTACAGGACCTTGTAATAGGAATTGATTTCATGGACTTCACACCCAAAGCATGAGCAGCAAAAGAAAAATAGGTAAATGGGATCTCCTCAAAATTAAAACCTTTTGCACCTCAAAGGATGTGATCAGGAAAATAAAAAGGCAGCCTACCCAATGGGAGAAAATATTTGGCAACCATATATCTGATAGGAGCATCATATCTTGCATATATGAAGAGATCCTACATCTCGAAAATCAAAAGACTAACCACCCATTTAAAAAATGGGCAAGTGACCTGAAAAGACAGTTCTCCAAGAAGAAATACAAATGGCTAAAAAGCATATGAAAAATGCTGGGCATGTCTAGCTATAAGAGAAATGCAAATCAAAACTCCAATGAGATACCATCTTACACCCATTAGAATGGTGGCTCTTAAAAAACTGCAGACTATAAATGTTGAAGAGGATGTGGAGGAATGGGTACCCTCATCCACTGCTGGTAGGATTGTGGATTGGTACAGCCACGATGGAGGACAATATGGCTGTTCCTCAAAAAACTAAATATAGATCTTCCATATGATCCAGCGATTCCACTGCTGGGTATATATCCAGAAGAATTGAAAGCAAAGACACAAACAGATATATGTACACCAATGTTCACAGCAGCATTGTTCACAATTGCCAAAAGTTGGAATCAGCCCAGGTGCCCAACTACAGATGAATGGATAAACAAATTGTGGTACATACATACAATGGAATACTACTCAGCAGTTAGAAGGAAGAAAGTGCTAACACACGGGATAACATGGATGAATCTTGAAGGTGTTATATTGAGTGAAGCAAGGCAGGCATTGAAGGATGAGGTGTACATGACCTCACTGATATGAATAAAGGAAATTGAGCAGTCCCTGAGAACTAGGATCTGAA
>PVKH010001751.1:0-29258 GCA_004027955.1 Chaetophractus vellerosus
ATCCAATATACTTTCCTTTATCCCCAAATCATAGGACTTGTGATATGTATCTCTTTGATATCTCTCAACTCTATCTACTTTTTTCCACTTACACCTTTACTCTCTTGTTATGACTCATTACATTTTTGGATCATAGCAATAAATTCATGTATATTTAACTTTATTTCTAAAGTTACTTCATTCTAATTCACTTTCAACACTGCAGTCAGAATTGCCATACTAAGAGAACAACGTGAGTATAAGTTACTACTAAATCCCTTCAAACCTTCCTTATTACACTGAGGATAAAGTCCAATCTCCTCATATGTTTCACAAGGCCCTTCATGATCTGGTTCCTGATCTTTCTCTATTTATCCTCCAGTGATTTATGATCCAGATATACATGAAGTTCGTGGAAAACACCATACTTTTTCTTATCTATGGGTTTGTAAAAATTTTCTCTCATCTATGCTACCTCTTCCCTGGTATCTCACCAACTAGTTACAAGTGCTTTTCATTTGCCTATAAATGTAGTATTATCAAATGTAAGAAGTCTCCTCTGAACCCATAAAATTAGGTTCTATGTGCTTGCTGACATAAGCACCCTTTATATCCTTTGTCTCAGCACTTACCAGTCTACTGAATATGGTGTTTTCCTTTTAATTTGTATGTATCCTTCACCAGACTATAGCTTTCTTGATGGTAAGATCAGTTATCAGAAGTTGAAAATAAAATGTAAATCAATGAATAAATATAAATGTTTAACTTTTGCTAAAGTATGTGTGTTTTTATACTTACTTTGTGAATTATCTACCTCATTATAACTTTAAACAGATGGTTGCAAATTACAGTATTATTTTAATCAAAATCCTAATCCTATAGAATAATCAATGCTTTCTGAATGCTGTAGAAAGTGTCGTCAGAAAGTAATGCCTGGTATTAGTCTAAGTTATTGATTCTAGTCATCCCATGGAACCCAAAAATATGTGTCTGGTAGGTCCTCTTTTAGCCATACTGCTTGGAAGGAATTAACTAGCTTTTAGAAGTTTGCCTTGCAAATTCAAATCTATTAGATGACACAGGATATCTCAGCATGCCATACAGTAATGCAATTATCACTGATGTTAATTATTACATTCTAAATTGCCCTGTTAATCATGTCTTAAAAGAGAAAAATATGATTACTTTCTTCTCTTTATTACTCATACCATCTCAATGTGTTTGAAGATGCTATGTCTGGCCCATCAATAAATAAGTTAATAATACTTCTAAACTTCTCCATAAAAGTCCTATAAATATTGAAAATGTCTATTATATTAGCTATTTCTACTGATGCTAGTTGGTTATTTAATCAATCAATTCAAAGGCCATTATAAAACATTTCCCTAATTAAGAAAAATTTAAAAATTTTATTATAAATACAATTATGGAATACATAACTTATAGAATATTTAATATGGAAACCAAATATAAATATAAACTGAATTTTTGCTGCTGAAGGGGAGCATTTAGGTACTCAGTGACTTAATATTTAATATAATGTTCATATTCAATAGATTAAAAGTTCAAATAAACTTCTTCCAGTTTGGCTTTTCCATCCACTAGGTATTTGTCCTTTTTAAGATACATCTTAGGGGCCGGCTCGATAGCCCAGTGGATAGGGCACCGGCATACCACATGGGAGGCCCCGGGTTCGGTTCCCGGGGACCTCTCCTAGCGGGCAGACCACCTTGAGAAGGGCAAGCTGCCATGGGTGGGCCAGAGCCGCCATGGGCAGGGCAAAAAGTTGCCACGGACAGGGCAAAGCCGCCACGGACAGGGCAGGTCACCCGCGAATGGAGCGCAGCCAGCCACCCGCGAACTGAAAGCCGGCCGTGAATGGAAGCAGAAGCCGCCCACAAGTGGGGAAAGCCGCGCCTGCGCAGTGACCAGTCTCGGCGCGTCGCCGCAGCGGGGGGAAAGGGGAGATATGTAATAAAATAAATAAATCTTTAAAAAAAAAAAAGATACATCTTATTTTATATTGAATATAGCTTATCAATCTGTAAAATGGGGTTAAAATTTATCCTACCTCCCTAAGTAATCTAAGAAAGTAAATCAAACAAGATAGAATTTTATAAAAACCTAAAATTAAACAATTTGATATTATTACTAAAATGAAAAATGAGCAGGTGAACATTAAATAATGCATAATATAAATTATTTGAGAATAGAAAATGTTCCAGTTAAACTTTTTAAGTCACTGAATTTTTAAAAAATCTCCCAATTAAGCTATTATATATGGTAAATTCTTTAGGTTGTTATCAACTGTTTGATAAATTTTATACCATTTTAGAATACCAAAGCCTGATTGTAGTGTGTTACCACAAAGGACTAAATATTTCATAAACTCCCTAGCTTGAATCAAGTGCCAATTCTTTTTTTTTTTTTAATTTCACATCCCCCGCCCCTTTCTGCTTGCTCTTGCTGTGTGTCCATTCTTCTGTGTTTTTCTATGTCTGCTTCTTGTCTCCCCACCGTCTTTGCGGCGACGCACCGAGTCAGCCCTCGGCGGCAGCGGCTCATTCCGTTCACGGGCGGCTCCACTCCGTGTTTTGCGGGCAGCAGTCCTCCATGTTTTTTGCTGGCTGCCGGCTTCCGCTTCGCAGACAGCAGCTCCGCTTTTCACGGATGACTTTGCCATGCCCCTGGGGGCTCCGCCCTGCCCGTGGCGGCTTTTTGCCTTGCCCACGGCGGCTCTGGCCCGCCCACGGCGGCTTGCCTTTCTCAAGGCCGTCTGCCCGCTCAGAGAGGTCCCCAGGAACCGAACCCAGGCCTCCCATGTGGTACCCCAGCGCGCTCTTATCCACTGAGCTATCTAGCCGGGCCCCCAATTCTTGAAATAGTAAACAATGGCCAGAGAGATGGGGTGAAGTAAAACACAGGAGTTGTTCATAAAAACAAAGGAATGAGGTGGGGAAAAAACACCTTCTCAAAAGAAAATGAAAGAGAAAATGAGAGTCTCTTAGAAAAGACAGTGAGTGACAGGGCAGGGGGAAAAAAAAGTTTCACTAATCCTTGAATCCTTGTTTTTGTTTCCTGGCTGCTAAAACAAATATCCTACAATGGGTTGAATTAAACAATGGGAATTTATTGGTTCACAATTTAGAGGCTAGAAGTCCAAATCAAGGTGTCATCAAGGCCATGCTTTCTCCCAGGAGACTGGCATTCTGGGGCTGGCTGCCAGCCCCATTTGGTCCTGGCCTTTCTGTTACATGGCAATGCACATGGCAGGCTCTCCTGGCTTTTTTCTCTTTTGGGTTCCAATGACTTCCAACGTCTGGCTGCTTTCATGGCTTCCTCTCTATGGCCTTCTCTGTAAGAGCTCCAGTAACAAGATTATAGCCCAGCCTGATTCATTTGGGCCATACTTTCACAGAGTATTCACATCCAAAGGTCCTATTTACAAGAGTTCACACCCATAGGAATGGATTAAGTGTTTTTTCTGGGGTACATGGCTCCAAGCTACAAACAGTCCTTTTCTCATATATGTGCAAGCATCATAACCAAGCAAGCATTTCTTTGTCAGATATAGTTTTCTCAGATTAATTTTTACAAAGTATCAATAAGGCAAAAAATATTAATAATAAAGTCAGTGCTATCTATCAATGGACCATATAAAACCATAATTAAATGGGTAGAATTCAGACTTCTCAGACTCACAATTGGTCATCAATTTGGGAACAATTTTAATTAAAATTACTGAGGAATATAAATGAGAGTTATTTAATTTGCATTATTGTTTGAACCAGTCTTTTGAGGTTCCCTGTTAGGATCTATGTGGTATATATGGTTCCTCAACAAAACCACATTTCTAGAGAACTCCAAAGACTGGACCATCTTTGGATCACTAAGATTTTGATTGGATTTTTATAAACGTAAGTTGATATTGAGCTGTTTTTTAAGTTTTGAGTGGGATTCATTAAAATGGAAAACATACATTCCAAAACACATACATATTATGTGTGTTTAATTTAAGAACAACTTATCTCACATAATATGCTTTTATGTAATGAAGTACAACTTCGATTCTAAACAAAAAATTCATTCATAGGTGGTAAATTATAATGAAATAATTAAAATTCTACACTCTTTGGGTTTATAAATTATCCATGTTAATGTTCAAAGAAATATCATCTCACTTACTCTTGAATACAATATTTCCATGATTGTTATATCATTTGCTTGCATTTTTGCCTTTCAGCCTTATTTTAGATTGTACAATAAAAAATTAATTATCTTTTGTAACCCAATCATTTAATGTATCTTGATTCTATTTTCCCAGTTTCTTTAGGGGTTTAATTTTGTATTATACAAACTCAATCTCAGACAGGCTCAACATTGAGTATTTGAAATATTATCTATAGTGACCTCACATCATTGTTCAAAAGTTATTAAACTCAAGTTAGTGTGTTTATCTCATTAATTTAAATATTATATATTCTCATCCAGTCACTCATTTCTACTCCAAGATTCTCTTAAGGAACTAAAATTTTAAAACATATAATGCAATATTTCCCATGAATTTCAAGTTTGAAATATTTTCAGGTCTAGCAATTGATATCTCTTCATCATCAGAAACACGTCCTGCATTGGCTGTGACCAAGGCACTCTTCTAGTATGTTTGTGTGTTTCTCATCACAATACTTACACTGTTGTTGTTGTTTTTTACAAAGTGTTCAACTATATGCTTTTCTTAATCTTGGAATAAACTGAAAGTTGTGTGAATAGACAATAAGGATAAGAAAGCAAAATGTATATCTAAAATGCCTCTCATTTTCTTTCAAGGTGTTAGACTGTAGCTTGACCATTCAGTAAAAAGCTCCTAAAAACAAGACTGATAATTTCTTTTTATATTTTCTATACTTGAAATCCTTCAGGAGAAAGCAAAAGGAAAGAAAAAAGGGTTGGTTTAGTGTTTCTTGATAACGATTTAGTTCTTTTCACAAAATGCAACAAGAATGGGATTTGCTATTATATTTTTATATTTTAGTATTAGAAACCATATCTGTGCATACATTCCATTAGCAAATAAAATATGTTGATTGTTAATACAAATAACTGTATTGGCAATGGTAGCTTATATATGAGCTACCTCTTTTGGATTTCACTAAATGAGAGTATACAATTAACGTTGCTATTTGTGGGATAAAGTTTTCATAAACACAGAAGGGAAAAACACAATGAAGCTATCCATAGGGCTGAAATAGAAATAGGATTTATTGTCTGTATAAAGTTATAGGATTCTTTGGAGAAAGAAATAACCTTACTAACTCTGGCAATGTTCGAGGTATAAGCTATCTAATATTGACTATTTCCTCCCTTCTTTGCTAGCATTTTATTTGGTGCTATAACTGTCAATGAACTCCCAATGCTTGGTCCCAGGTAATCAACATGTGAAGAAGTCTTCTCTCTTAGCTAGTCTTCTCTTCTCTCTTATCTATAGAGATAACATTCTCTTCCAGAAAAGTTTCAGACCAGGATTTATTCTTCCACAGAAAGAGATTTTCATAGCTCAGCCCATCCACTGTTACCTCCCACTACATTTTCACTGTCCTACATTCTATAACAGAAGAAAAGAGTGGGGCACATTCAAAAGACCACTGGGCTGAAGGACAATGGACTGGAGGTTTTGTCCCACTTTCCACTAATTATCTTTGTGGCTTTGGATAAGGTACTTAATCTTCTTGAATCTCAGCTTTCTAAGTTTTAAAGCCATAAATTATAGCAAAAATGATCTCTAGAATCTCTTTCATTCTTAAATATTTTTTAACTTCTAAATAATAAATAAGCTAATTGACTAAATAAGAAAATTCCCTTGCTATTCCTGACATATTAAACAAAAACAGAATCTAATAAAGTCTTCCTCATAGGTCCTTAAACAAAATAGCAATTTCAGTTGATGGTCCACTTACTAATCATTATCTGTGATGAGAAAGTCAAAGGTATTGACCTGGTATCCTCTTCCTTTATTAATTTCTACTTTGTTCATGAATCAATAGTGGCATCAGGACACACCTGGTAGGCATGGCTACAAGAGGACCCATGAAAAGTGACTGATATTTCTGGATTTGCTGTTTTACACTGTTTAATTTCTCCAGAGAATGATAGCCTCTTTTCTTCTTTCTGTGCTGTAGTGACTTGGCTACAGAATCACTGATTAATCAATATTGGAGCATGCTGAGTTCTTTCCAAAAGAACATAAATCTACACATCATTTGCTATCAAAAATAAAGCCAACACGACATGAGGAATCCCTATCAATTGATTGGCTCTGATGTTCCTGGGCACTGAGAAGCATGGGTCTCTCTAGATAGAAAGTGCCCACTATATGTCCCTTTTTTCCCTCTCAGATATTTCTACCCTCTGGACAGCCATAATCCTGACTAGAGGCTGGTTGTAAGATACAGTCTACTTGACTAGATATACCCAAAACAAGTGGCAATAAGTCACTCAATCACTATATGCAGGAAGCTCCACTCCTTTTCCATCCCTAACATACTTCTGAAGCTGATGAGGGCCATAGAACACATGAGATCACATGGTTGTATGCAACCTACTCTCAAATGTTTAGAAGATAGCTATACAGACAGACATAATGATACAACAGATATGACAAAATATTACAAGTAGGGAAATCTAAGTATCTGAGTATGGGGTATAATAGTTTCCTTTACTGGTTTTGTATGATTTTTGCAACTGTCCTGTAAGTTTGAAATTATTTCAGAATAAAAAGTTTTTAAAAAGAGTGCAGACCCATGCCTAGAAAAATGTAGACTTGTATATCAACATTTTTTTTCCTACATATGTAACACCAAAATGGAAATTTAAAAAATACTCTATACTTCTCAATTTTTCAGGAAAAAAAATGGTCTGTCAGAAGACAAAGATATCTTAGACCAATCATTCTCAATTTGGACAGTACTTAAGTATCATATCTGAACTAATTTAATGGCAGATTCCAAATCCCTACACCTAGAGATTTCTATTCAATGAGTCTGTCTGGAGCCCAAGAATCTGCCTTTTAATCAGTAGCACCAAGTGATTTTGTTGCTAATTTTATGAACAAAAGTTTGAGGAGCAAGGTTTTAGATAAATTCACTATGTATTGGCTATTGCACCTGTGCTTATTGTAGGTAATTCAAAATTATATTTTTGAAAATACTCTGTTTACTATATTTTCAGAGTAATGTGAGCAGCAAAGTTGCACAGTCTGTCTTGCACTGAAGAAATGCCTCTTCAGAGAACAATTCAGTCCCAATGGCATTGGTCTCACAGAAATTGAAGCCATATATAAACCTAGTTTTCTAATTTTAAGCTAATTGATGAACTAGCTTTCCTGTGGTTGAGTTACACAGGAAGTTAAATTTATAAATTTGTCAATGTTAAAGACATGTTTCTCATCTATGGTAGCTAAGGAGAAAGAGTCTTCTGTCCTCTAGTTACATATAATACCCTCTTCCTTTTATAATCTTAGGGAACCTCGCTGGTCCTCTTTTCTACTGAAATTTTCTCCCCTTGATAGAGTAATATCACCAGTTGTATGTGAGCTATTAAAGTTGAATTTTGACTGCAAACTATATTTCTTCAGGAAATACTTCATATAACCACCTGTAAATTTTATGTTTTTTTCGCGGGGGGGATGGAGTGGAGTGGAAACTTGATGAAAACTGGAAACACTTTCCCCTGGAAATTAATACATGAATAAAATGCTATATTTTGCCACAACTGTGTGAGGGGGTGGGTGGATGATGCTTAAGTACAATCCTAGGATCCCTAAAGATCTTTTACTACATGTTATTAATGCTTGACTAAATGATTTGCATAAGCTAGCTATGTCTATTATTTCATTTGCTTGGTTTAATTCTCTGTTTCTAATGGCGTCTTCCTTCCTTTCCTGAAAAAAGCACAATGCCAGTGGTTGTATGGGATACAAAGATGAGGGAGGCAGGGTTCTGACCTCAGGAAGTTTACACTCTATTTGAAGCAAACAACAAAATAAATAGAACACATTAGGTGTTTGTTTGCCCATTTATTCATATTGTGCCTTCTCCATTTTAAGAACTATAACCAATAAACAAATTGGTAGGAAAAAAAGAAATAATGTCAAATGTAAAGGTAACTTTACTCCTAAAAAAATAAAGAATAAAGAGAATAAGTCCCTAGTGACTCCGTATTGATGTACGTAGGAAATGCAAACTAGGTCATAAAACACCTAAATAGGATCTATGTCTCCTCTGTGAGACAATGTGCATAGCTACAAACCCAGCACCCAGGCTTTGCTGGCTTCTTACTGCTCAGAGTCACGGAACACTGGATGGGTGATATATTATGATTGTGTACCTAGTTTTCTGTCATGTCAGCTTTGATTCATTGGCAAATCAATGCAATTCCAGAAGGCCATTTTCACAACTATCCCTCTGCAATGAGGTTTCTTTGTTTCTTTTTCATCTCAGTTACTTAAATAGGTATCTGTTGTGCTAAGTATAGGAAAAATATTGATACCTTTATACTACTTAGAACAAAATTCCTAGTATAGTCAATGTGTGATAACAGCAAGCAAACGCTATTTTTATACATGTTTTAAGGCTAAAATTACGATTTAATATAATTTTCAGAATATATGCCTTTGACATCTGGTGGGTACCATGAGCTGAAATAAGGCCAGGGTGAAAGCTTAACAGCTATAAGTAATGCATAAAATGATACTACTTTCAGTACCAGATGAGTTTAACCAGAAACATCATCTTCATGGAAGTTTTCAAGGTAGTAAACTAGAAGTAGACTGAAGTTCTAAAGTAAGATTCTGATAACTAAACACAATAACAGTAAGTCAACTGAATGGTACTAAAACACAATTTTATTAAACAAGACAGCAAATATAAAGCGAGGCTACCTGCATGACTTATTATTCTGATGTCTAATTCTAAATGTATACTCGTTATTAAAATCTTCATTCAAGCTGTTTATTCTTTGATGGGAAAGATTAGTTTTTATTATAGATCATTACATATGCTTTCAGATGTTAACTAAATTGGTGGTGCTGTACAAAAAAATCATACATTAATATGATAAAGTATTAAAATTATGTTTCTTAAGTAGGCTCTGGAAACAGTGTTAAAATGCAATTACAGGCAGTATATAAGAACAGTAAACTCAAAGAAAATGGGGACACATAACCTAAAGAATACCACGTTGATCCAATGGTGTTTCCTGTTGACTTGGACAAGAATATTTAAAAACAAACACATCCTGAGACTTGGATAATTATTGTTTTAGAAAATCATATTCTATAGCATGGAGCCTGGTCTAGTTTGAGAATTAAAAAAAAAATAAGAGATTTATTTCATTTTCATATTGAAAACTGGCTTGTGAATTTTAAGAAAACCATCTTGCCTGCTTGAGACACAGGCATGAAGCCCAAAACATGGAAGAAAGAATTTCGCATGGTTGTTGGGAAAAAATACCTCTGGAAATTAAAGAGTTAATATTTGTAATACAAATAAATCCTATACCCAATACACATTAATAATATGAAATAAAAATTGAAAATCAGGCAAGTCAACAGTAATTTTAGTAGTTATAGAATTTATTTTTCAAAGTGCATATACTACAGAACTAAATATTCAGTAGGTTAAATATTAGACTTCTGATATTAGTTACTCAGTTCGGATGATTATGAAAATATTATATTAGTAACTATGAAACTTATTTTAAAGGGTGTAACTTTTATATTTATCTCAGGGTTTATGAGAGTTTATACATACTTTATAATTTTTATATATTCTAATACACAGTTGTGGCTTGGCCTCTCATCATTAATGAAGGAAACCTAATAAAATTTGGGTGGGACAGGAATATAATAATATTATACCATTTTTAGTAGCAAACCCTATAATGAAAGAATCAAAAATGGCCTTTGCAGTATCTAGTTTTCTCTCATAGTTTTCCTACTATTCTCTTTTGCAGTGAAAACTTACCCCTTGTAATCTAACCCAGGAACACATTTATTATGGGAAATTTGATCTAAATCAATTCAGACATTTTGAATTATACTTGTATAATATTAAAAATCTATTTATGATGAGGAAGGAATATTTCAAATACTTCTCTTAGTTGAACTTCTACAGTTGTATACATACCGTGGTTGGCATATAAGGCAGTACCCTGCTGTAAAGAGACACAGACAAATTAAAATTCTGCAGTCTTTCATATGACATATTAATGAGAATTTAATTAATTTAATTTCAAATAATGCTGAAAAATTTATTAGTAGTTTCTAGAATATTTCAAGTAATATCTTCCGGTATTGGTAAAGTAGAATTGAAAACTAAGTTCTCCAAAGAATCAGAGTTCACCATTAAATTAATTTTATGCTTTCATTTTCTTAGAAAATTTTCTTGTTTGTAGATACATTTTCTAATGCATGTGTTAGAACACACCTCAGATCTGTCATCATACCATTGGAGTAAGAGAGAGCAATAAGACGCAGGTTGTACCATGTGTGTAGTGTTTGTTGGGGGAATTGGAGATATTGTGAAATCTTTTTGATGAGAGGAGAGAAAGTCTCTGAGGAGGAGTAAAATAATACTAACCTTCTGGCAAAAAGAGAAATAAAAAGCCTTAGAATAACGTTGACATGAACAGAAGAGAAGAAAATGATAGAGAGGGAAAAAAAACGCTCTTTCCCTCAATGTTTTGTAGGCTGAAGGAAGAAGGCACACATGACTTGTGTATTTTGCTGTATTCAAGGTAAATGAGCACAGAGATACTAAGAAACGACTAAGAAAAAGGAAGGGCAGGGAAAAGAGCTTTCCATTTTGTAGTTTTGTGTGTGGAGGGACATGACTATAGTTATGGTGATGCTGCAAAAGGGATCATCCTGCAAAGGGAAGCTTTGTCGTCTTGGGCCTTGTGAGCAAACAGGAAAATTTTATACTTAATAGTGACACATTTTGTAATTTTGAAATATACGTGTTTCAATTGATAAGGGGATTTTTTGGTAAGTATATTACAAAGATGTTTTCGAAAGATTAAAATGAAGTAAAGAATAATGATTTATTATACGAAATAGTTAGTTCCAGTTTTTATTATTCTACAAAAGGGAAATTCAAAAGAATCCTAAGTCAAATCCTATAGCAAGAGGGGAGCATGTGTGGCTCAAGTAGTTGAGCACCTGCTTCCCACATGGAATGTCCCGTGCTTCATAAAAACAAAACAAAAAAACAAACAACAAGCAAAAACAAAGAAACCAACTCAGGGGAGCCTTTGTGGCTCAGTGGCTGAGCACTGGCTTCCCACATACGATGTCCGGGGTTTAATCCTATAGTAAGAGTCAGCATGGAATTGCCATTTTAGAATAATAATAAATTTGCATATATGCTTTTTTGGATTAATCTAATTGGCCAAATACCCTCAGTATTTCATCATCATTACCAATCTACATATACCAAGTCAGTTGGTAGAAGGTATTTTACACTTTAAGCCTTTGATTTTATCCATGTATTATCTTCCATGTTATCTAGAAGTAACATATACAATCTACTATATGAATTGATATCCATTTCCAACAAACTTGCTGTCTTAGTCTGACTGGCTGTTAAGACAAATAACATACAATGAGTTGACTTAAACAAAGGGGATTTAGTAACTCACAGTTTTGAAGCTAGAAGTACAAAATGGCAGCATCCACAAGGCAATATTTTCTCCCCAAAGTTTGTAACATTCAGATGCTGGCTACCAGTGATCCTTGGGCTTCCCTGGCTTGTATCCCTGCCTCAAATCACCACGGCAACTTCCTCTCCTTTCTCTTCCTACAGATTCATTGATTCCTGGCTTCCAACTTTTCCCAAAGCTTTCTATAACTTGTGTTAATTTCTTCTGCATGTAAGGGAACTTCAGTAATCTGGATTAAGGCCCACCATTACTCAGTTGGACCACACCATAACTAAAATAATATCTTCAAGAGATCTTATTTACAATGGGTTCACACCCACAAAAATGAGGAACAAGACAAAGAACATGTCTAAATTGAGGTAAATAATTCAATCCACACACTTGCCTAGCAATGGCCTGTCAACACTTCTCATGATTTACTCTCTTTCAAATTTGTGTCAATTAGATGTTGCATGTTTGTGTGCATGAATCAGTAGGTTCAATTTATTGTAAAATAGAGAAAACATCTAGGGAAAGATAACCAGAATATCTAAATCATGCACTCTACTATACCGACAGCTTCTCCACAAGCACATTTTTAGACACTATGATAAAATGTCTGAGTTGAAAACATTCTGAAAAATGAATTACATCATATTAGACTTAAAATACTATCACATAGAGGTAAAATAGTTAAACTTCCATAAGTATATGAATGAATAAATGAATCTATGTCAGCAAACATTAGAGTGAAATAGCTTATATGGTAGGGGAAATATTGGAGTTCCTATTCTTAAAATCTAAAGTAAGAAATAATAGAGAAAATATTGGGATTAATTTTTTTATCTAATTTAAATTTACTCAGTTTTCTATTGTTGCAGCATAAAAAGTTTAACAAAAGATAAACCTGTATTTTTTTCAAATAAAAAGTCAAAACTTTATCCACTGAAGATAAGCAGTCTTTAACAATTTCATATGCACACTATTAAATTACCTTGAGGGTCAACCTAAGGAAAAACCAACCTGTTTTCTAAAGATGGAATGTGATTAGAACCATATTTTGCAATTTCTATGCATTTTTAAATGTTATAGGTATTTTTCCTTGAGTAAGAAAATCATGTGCATAAACGTTTGGGTTATTTCCAAATATCCATCAAAATAGACACTAAAATGATACACTAAACATAAATCAGCTATTGATCAATATTTAATTGGGTATTTAAAGCCAGGTTTCTGCTATTTGAATGTAATTAATTTTCAAGGCTTAAAGGACTTGAAATTTTAATCACAAAACTATTTCTTAAATTAGTCTTAATAAAATTAGGTATGAAGAATAAATGCTGGCACATGCTGTTTATGGGAAAAGGGAAGTAACAATAAAATTTGGTTGAACCAATAACTGTATTCTGAAATATGCTATCCATAGGTAATGCCACAATATTACATGCTAATGGACTCCTTTTAAGGTAGCATTTTTATAAAATATGTGCTGCCAAACTCATAGATTACAAAATTTGAGTACTTTTCCTCTTTATAAAATGCTTGTCTGCAAATTATATTTTTAAAAATCCAAATGTATAATTGGTAATGATGTCTTAAATTTTTTCTCAATTTAATAGTTTAAAAATTTTTTGAATTTAATTGGACCATAACTTAATGTGGCCATATGGCAATGCTTGTAGAAAACATTTTACAATTTACTAAGCACACAAATCTCCATTCTTCTCACTGTTGTAGTTAAAGAATTAGATTTGCTAGCCCATAAAATCAGATATTTTTATTAAATATATATTAAATGCCACAGGAAAACTGACTTTATACACTTGCTGCTTTAAGTTGATTAACTTCTTCCTCTATAACAGTGAATCTTTCACATTTCTACAGTATGTGGAAGTTTGCCTGGGTTCATTTATTTGAATTTGGACTATGGTAAACCAAGGTTGCTCCATCTGCCTCTCCTTCCTTTCTGCAAATGGTAATTATATGCAATTTGGAGAGCTTTGAATATACTTTGAATTATTTGAAGACTCTGAGCATGCTTCCTCTGTTACATCCAATCCATTCTTGAAGGCCACTAAGGTGAGTAGCAATCTTCCACTACTAAGAGATTGACCATTTATACTCTTCTAAATCTGCAAGGATGTCTGCACCAATGGCCTGGCCATTTCTAGAATTTCTAGAATATCATAGCACAATATGGTGGCATTCTTGCTTCATGAATTGTAAGCAGGGTAATGATTAGCATCTGGTTAAATCAATTGCCTGCCATCAATGCAACTAAATATTGACCAAATGGCACCAGAACCTGTTTTTTCCAGCATGCTTTTCTCTTCCTTTTCCTATAATTTGTGCTTTAATTTTTCTAGTATGTGTTTTACATATTATTCTCTGATTCTTAATTATTGCCTATTATTAATTTAAATTAAAGGTTTGGAAAAATCTACATATGGCATGAAACCTTTTTTAATAATATTTTTCTAGCTCTTTCACATGTTTATTTTACAAACAAATTCAAATTATAGTTTACTTAACCATATCTTCCCTCATTGCCTTCGGACCTCAGATTCACAGAATTGGATTGTAATATTTAGTTAGTGGTATGCTTTTATCGTTGTTCTATAAAATGTATGGCATTTGATTTTATTATTTTAATTTATTTTCCATTCATCTTTTACAAATAAACTCATTATCCTTTGCCACGAGGCACTCTTTCTTTTGTATTAAATTTACATTAATGTTATCTTGCCTCTTATACTTTTTCATAGACTATTATACATTTAAAATATTTCAATACTGACATGTTGATCCATTTACTTCATAGTAATTGCTGCATAGTTTCCATACTTAGTATGATGCACACTTTATTTGCTCATTTTTTTATTAATGGATGTTTGTAGGGTTTCCATCACTCTGTTATGACAAATTTTGTAACAATGTGCTTCCTCATACACTAGAAAATTATGATGTACACTTAACTAGTAACTAGTAACGCCTAATAGTACCAGTGAATCCCTTATGCCAGAATTTCTCTGGGCATATACTTAGAAGGGGAATTTCTGAATTGCTCATACTATAATATGAGCACAGTAAATATGATACAGTATATCCAAGTTTTCCCCACATGATATTCACTCCAACAGTACATAAGGATTTATATGCTTCCTTCCATTATCACCCATTGTTTAATTTTATTTTTTCCATCCGATGGGCATAGAAAACTACTCCCGCCCCACTTTTCCTTGCTTTTCTTTGACTACTAAGAATTTGAGCACCACTTCATATGTTTATCAGCCAATGGGATTCCCTCCTATGATTTATATCTTAATTTTCCTGCTTCTTTTTGGTGCTTAATGAATAATTCTTGCTAATTTTAAGAGTTTCCTATATATTAGATAATAATTTTTCACTGGTTATTTATGTTGCAAATATTTTTACCTAGTGTTCATTTGTCTGCTAATTTTTTTCTTTAATTTTGATATCATTCTATTTTTACCCTTTATGATTGGGTGCTTCATGGGATTTATTGAGATAAACTATTCTCTACCAGAGTCATTTTTTTCTGAAAATTTTAGGATTTTTTGTTTTTCACATTAAATCTTTAGTACCTCTGGGTTTGTTTGTTGTATAGCATGTGAAATAAGCCCTTTCATTTTCAAATAACAATTTAAATTCCCTTAAACAATTTAGAAACTTCTTGTTCTTCATTTTGCTGTTGAGTGGATTGCATCTTTTGAGGAGTTAATTCACCCAAGGCCACACAGCTACTAAGATTTGCGGAAGGAACCAAACGCCATAATGTTTCAATTAAGTAAACACTATTCAATGCCTATTAAAGGTAAATATAATGTACTTCAAATACAAATATTATTTTTCTTATGGCAGTCTCACTATTTAAACTTCCTCAGCATCTTTTAATCCCTACAAGAAAACGCACAATCTCCTTGGCATGGCCTAAAAGACTTCCCTCATCTAGCCACGCCCTATAATTTTACAAGCTCACCTGCTTCCTCTTCCTGCTACCTACTTTCTACACTGTCTCTGTGACAGCATCTTGCTTCCACATGATATTGATATTTATGGTTTTCGCTTTTGAAAACAGCGAACAATTTCACTTAGCCAACTCATAGTTGTATCTTGGGAGAAGTCTGGAATCAGTTCTCCTAGGAGGCCTGTCCTGAATACCTAAGTTGGACTGCTCCCTTACCCTGTGCTTCTATGCATACTCTGTCATGGTATATTATACCTCATACTTAACCTCATACTTAATTGAACTGAAGAATAGATGACAAGCAGCCCGAAGTAGAAATGATAGTTACTCTTTGTATAATCCAAGCACATGGTGTGTAGTGAACACAAAATAAACCTGGTTCAACTAAACTGAAATGAGAAATTTTATGGTAAAAGGCATAAAATTAAACATTTAAGTAAACCTCCATAATCAAATGCATTTGTCAGTGGCTACAATCGTTAGCTAATTGACCCATCTAAACAGTCTAATTTTCCTAATGTGAATTGAGATCCAAGCTGTGAAAACTCTATCCTTCTCCAACCAGAAAATATTGGCAACTACATGTCATGTAGTGTGAATTGAGCATCTCCTATGACCTCAGTTCCTCCCAAACCAGGAGATGTGTCCGGTTCAATACAAAATATGAATAGGCTGCCAACTCATCTAGGTAAACAGATATTCTTTATTTAAAATGTTGCCCAATGAAGGGTTTATGATTGTTGTCCAGTGGATTTTACTTACAGTATCACATTGCTTTTTCTGTCTGTTGCAGCTATAATGAGTGTGAGAAATGTGAAAATTTATTCCATATTGATATAAACAATCAAATTAAATTGTCACAAACTTTGACCATTTTTACCTACAGTAAATAGGAATGTGTTAGCAGTTCTGGCATTTGTTTTTCACAGAAGAGAATGCATAACTTATAAAAATTTCCCTATTTGGGACACACTTTCAGATTTCATGTACAAGCTTTTGAACAAGTTAAATAAAACAGTTGAATACAACAAATTTCTTATTTATCTGATGCCATACATTTAAAAATCACCCATTTGAGGCTGGCTATGAGATGCATACAAGAAAGAAGCAAATCATTAACAACTACGCAAAAGAGAAATAGTTTAATAAAAAATTTTCTCCATAAATCATTAGTTGAACCCAACTTCAAAATAATAATCCTGTTTTTCATCAATAACTTCATAGGAGTAAGGCTGTTTGTGAACTCTGACAAAGGCCTCAGGCTTCCTGAAGACTGAAATAGCCATGCTTCTGGTTGTCTGTTGTCTTGGAGGCTGAAACTAGCAGTTATTAATCTGCCATTTCTTGGGAAAAACATCTCTAACTCCTTATCTCATTCTTTAATTAATTAAAACACCTTCACATCATTCACACTGCATAATGTCAAATTCTCTTAAAACCCAGCTCTTTCCTTCTTATACTAAAAAATCAGATAAAACTGACCAATTAAATTTACCAAACACCTAAATCAAGAGCACGACATCATTCTTCACAAAAAGTGCAAGCAAACAGTTTTATTCCCGTTTGTGGAGCTTAACCTTCTGCAACAGTAATTAGGTCTATAATTAAAAAGCTATTTGGAATGATTAAAATCCTGTTATCTTGTGGCATTTAAAGACAAATGCAAATGTCAGAAGGGATGAATGCATTAAAATTTCTATTTAAGAGACAAATAAGTGAATGGAGGGTGTTATTTATTGAAATGTTACAGTTCCAGGAAAGGTTTGCTCTGCAAAGAAGTCTCTGAAGGTGGAAGGTAGCGTTCTGTAACATTTGATAGAGCAATCAGCTGCTATTAACAAGTATTTATTTCTGGGGTTATTTTAAATGAACATAATTATAATGACACTGTGTCATTTAAAAAATGATGTCAATCCTCTAAGCTGCTTGATATTTTTCAATCACTTAGGAATAGTGTCAATGTACATTAGCCACGTATGTAAGTTCAATAACATATCTGGCAAGTTATGGTAGGTTATCAATCTAGATTTTCAAGCTGTGAACTCAAAGGCAAATTTCTTTGAAAGATACGTTTAATTATTAGTTTCCTCTTGCCCAAACAAATCATGTAATAAAATGTAAGAGAGTGTGGGGAGGGGGGTGTTACTGGGCTGCATGCTGTTTAATGACCATTCTTCATGGACAATAAAAATTAATTTGTATTTGTAGGCATATTATGCAATAAAGACAATAAAACTAACTTTTGCCAACTTCATCATCATCAAAAAAAAAACAAAAAAACCCAGAAACTTAACTATCTTTTAAGTATATCCTGAAATCTAGACATTAAATAAAGACAATAACTACTGGAACACATTATGTTTGATTAGAAAGAAGAAGCATTTTGATTATTCTGTGAGTTTTTATTCATCTATGAAGTCAAAAGAAAATTAGACAAATATTGTCAAGTGGGATATCAGTCTTGAATTTTAGAATCAGAATCCTTCTTCTAATTCGATGCACGATCTCTCTTGGCATCAATTTCCCTATTATTTAAAAACATATTACATATGAAATTTCTACCCATGTGCATGATTGTTTTGTAAGATCACAACTTCTGCAATAAAAATATATTTAAAAAATACATATATATACTAAGAATACTTAAAACTCAACAATAAAATTAACAACTGAATTTTAAAAAGAAACAAACAAACAAAAAACCACATTATAGCCTTGTCACAAGAGCTACTTAACACATAGAGTAACACATGGCACTGACCTCTAAGGATGTCATTATCAAAAAAAGAGCCTTAGTACCTTTGGACAGCAGCCAGTCTTTATAGTGATGTGAACACACACTTCACTTAGCCTTTAAACAGGAGAACTTCAGACCCTTGGTTTCATTAGGACTCTTATTTCTAATTCATTGCTGATTTCCTTATTGGAATAAGGAGAGAAAACTTGAATGGTGGACCTAAAACTGACAAGAGACCTGTATTCCCACAAGAACTCAAGGGATAAGACCAAGAAATTATTTTACATTTATAGATGAAATATAAGCATTCAAATGGTGGATGATGGAGTAATGGAAAAATTACAATGGATAGTTAATTCCCTTCCTAAAGAGATATCCAATTTCAAATACACATAAAGAGGGTTCTCAGGAAGACATTTCAGCCATGTAATAGTCACCTAATAAGATAAGCTCACATTCAGTACTGGCTCCTTAATCTACATCAAAGTACTAAATATGAAGAGACTTCTCTGAATAAGTGTAGAAATAAATTTATTTATGGTTCAGAATTTGTAAAATTAGAGGTCACTCTGGTGAGAAACTATGAATGTGTGGAGTCTAGGCATGATTTTGGTCTGCACTTATAATTTGTCACTGGATAAGACATTTAAATTTTTAAAATGTGAGAATACTTTTTTTTTAAAGATTTATTTTCTATTTATTACATATCCCCCCCCCTTCTGCTTGCTCTTGCTGTGTGTCCATTCTTCTGTGTTTTTCTATGTCTGCTTCTTGTCTCCCCCCGTCTTTGCGGCGACGCACCGAGTCGGCCCTCCGCGGAGGCGGCTCGCTCCGTTCGAGGGTGGCTCCATTCCGTTTTCATGGGCGGCTCCATTCCATGTTTTACGGGCAGCAGTCCTCCATGTTTTTTGCGGGCTGCCGGTCCGCGGTTCGCAGGAGGCAGCTCCGCTTTTCATGGGTGACTTTGCCATGCCCGTGGGGGCTCTGCCCTGCCCGTGGCGGCTTTTTTGCCTTGCCCAGGGCGGCTCTGCCCCGCCCATGGAGGCTTGCCTTTCTCAAGGCCATCTGCTCGCTCAGAGAGGTCCCCCGGAACCGAACCCGGGGCCTCCCATGTGGTACCCCAGCGCACTCTTATCCACCGAGCTATCTAGCCAGGCCCGAGAATACTTTTAATATGGATTATATTGTTCACAGTATCTGAGAATTCATCCAGGTGGAAAATCCTATAAATATAAGGGGCATGGGAAGTGCTGTGCACAGAGCTCATGACTTAGCATCAGAAGAGTTACAATGGCCAGAAACTACATAAACATAAGAGATTTGGGAAATGTTCATGTCTTACTGATTATCTCATTAGTCATGCTGGTGAGAAACTCTTTAATTATGAGAAATATGGGTTGCCATCTTTACATAGTCTTTGGTGAAAAGGATGTTCAGTTATTTTGTCATTTTTTAATTGGGTTGTTTGGTTTTTTGGTGGTTGAATTTAAAGAGATTCTTTGTATGTTTTGCAAATATTTTCTTCTACTCTGTGATTTATCTTTACATTCTCTTAAAAGAGTCTTTTGTGGAGTAGAGTTTTTAATCTTAATGAAGTCCAAATTGTAATTTTTTTTCTTTCATGCAGTGTGCTTTTGATGTTGTATCTAAATACTTATCACAAAATCCAAGGTTGTCAAGATTTTCTCCCATATTATATTCTAGGAATGTTATAATTTTATGTTTTACATTTATGAAAGTTCTATGATTCTTTAGACTTTATTTTTGTGAAAATTTTAAGGTTTATATCTATCTATTGATCAGTCTAGAGACACACAAACATACAAACACACACTTATATATATGTACATAAACATATCCACATTTATATATATATTTGCGTGAGGTTTTTGCTCTAGGACCTTTGGGAAAAAACTATTCTTTCCCTATTAAGATGCCTCACTACTTTGTCAAAGAAATTGCTGACTGTATTTACGTGGGTCTAATTCTGGGCCTTATTCTGTAACATTGATGTATTTGTCTATTCTTTCACCAATACTGCATTTTCTTACTTATTATAGAGCTATAATAAGTCTTGAAATCAATTAGCATTGATTTCAATTTTTCAGAATCACATTGGCTATCCTGGGTCTTTTGCCTTTCCATTAATTTAGAATTAGTTTGCCAATATCCATAAATTAACATCTGGGATTTTTATTGAAATTGTGTTGAATCTGTAGATCCATTTGGGAATAACTGACAGTTTAACAATATTGAGTCACTTTATCCATGAACATGGAATATCTTTCCATTTATTTAGTTCTTATTTGATTTCACTCAGAAATTAGTAGTTTTCCTCATATAGATCTTATACATATATTGTTAGATTTATAACTATTTAATTTTTTTCACTACTAATGTAAATGGTGTTGTGTTTTTCATTTAAATTTCCAACTTTCATTGCTTTCATATAGGAAACAAATTTACTTCTGTACATTAACACTGTCTCATGCAACCATGCTATAATTTCTTATTAGTTCTGGGACTGTTTATGTTCATTCTTTGATGCCTTCTACATAGGCAATCATGTCATCTGTGAACAAAGGGAGTTTTATTTCCTTTTTCCAAATCTGTATACCATCTGTTTACTTCTCTTGTCTTGTTGCACTAGCTAGAAATTCCAGTATGATGTTAAATAGGAATGGTGAGAAGGCTCATCTTCCTTGTTCCTAATCTCAGGGGAAAAGTTTCAAGTTTCTTACCATTAAATATAATGTTAGCTGTAGGGTTTGTGTAGATGTCATTTATCAAGTTAGGTTATTCCCTTTATTAATAAGAGTTTTTATCAGGAAGTTGTGTTGGATTTTGTCAAATTTCTTTTCTACAGTTATTGATACAATCATGTAATTAGCCTATTGAATGTGATGAATTACATTGATTTCTGAATGTTGTATCATCCTTGCATACATGAGTAAATCTACCTGGTCCTAGTGTATAATTATTTTTATACATTATTGAATTTGATTTTTTAATATATTATTGAAAAATTTTGCATCTATATTCATGAGATATATTGGTCTGTAGTTTTTCTTTCTTGTAACACCTTTGCTGGCTTTTGCTATTAGGGCAATATTTGCTTCATAGAATTAGTGTAGGAAGTGTTCCCTCTGATTCTAATTTCTGGAAGAGATTTTAAAGAATCACTATCATTTCTTCCTTAAATGTTAGGTAGATTTCACTAGTGAAATCATACAGTCATGGTGCTTTATAGTTTGGAAGCTTAATAGTTATAAATTAAATATCATTAATAGATATAGGCTTATTCGGGTTATTTATTTCTCCATGTATGAGTCTTGGTAGATGGTATCTTAAAAGGAATTTTTCTATTTCATGTAAGTAATCAATTTGTGGGCATAGAGTTGCTCATTATATATTCTTTTACTATCCTTTTAATATCCATATAATCAGTAGCAATGGCTCCTCTTTCATTTCTGATACTAGTAATTTGTGACTTCTCTCTTTTTTCTTGGTTTGCCTGGTTAGAATTTTTTCAATTTTATTGATCTTTGTTGAAATTCAACTTTTGGCTTCATTGATTTTCCCTATTGATTTCCTGTTTTCAATTTCATTGTACTCTACCCTAGATTTTATTATTTATTTATTATCTGTTTGCTTTAGGTTTATATTGGTTTTCCTTCTATGGAAGTAGAAATGAGAGGAAGAGACAAAAAAGACGGATCCTTCATATGGCAGAGGAAGAGACTGAGTCACCATCAGAACACTACAGACTTTGGAGAAAACATGGCATGCTAATACTTCCTTGTTTGGACTTCTATCCTCCAAAACTGTGAGCCAAAAATTCCTGTTATTTAAGACAACAAGTTTGTGGCACCAGCCTTGGAAAACTAATATGTCCTCTAAGATTTCTTTGATTTCTCTACCATTTCTTAACTTGTTGCTGAATATTTATTCAATCAAAGTGTGAGTAACACATTCCTGCTGAACTGTTCCCAAAAAATAAGAAGGAAATTCTAATTAGACACTTGTTTTTTTTTTTTACTTTGGCTTAAGACATCAATGTTTTAAAAATTAAAGGATATCTCAAAGACATAATTTTATGCATTATACATACTGTATTTCAGAATTATTTCTACATGTAGCCCAGTAAAAATAACTTAATGAGTATTTTTTCAGTCTTTCTTAATAGAGTCTGTTTATTTATGAACCTTAACAACTCAGCACATTCTATTTAGTTTATTACTCAGTGGCATCTTGCATTCTGTTTTAATACTATCGAAGTAAGCCAAGAAAGCAGATGCTTTAGAGATCATCCATTTCTATTAACTAACCAAGCTAAATCTAAATAAGCTGACTCAGTGCAATCCCAACCTGGCTTTTTTGTTTTTCATCATTTTTCACATTCTTAATGTTCACATTGCCTGATGGTTTCTGAATGCCCTTGATTTCACAATACCATGGCCACACACTAAAAGAATGTTCTTGTTTTCTGTCTAAAATAACTTCTGAAACAGAACAGTAACTTTATAGATCATAAATAGATTATGGGCTGAACAAGTTCATATAGTATTTTGATCCAGTGGTATGTATACAAAGTGATCCTTCAATTTTCTTTAAAAAAATAATAAAGCACTTCAAATTCTTTCTTAGCACTGGAATCAGTGAAATATAAATATCAGTTCTATGAAATTTACATATAGTTAAACATTACTGTCAAGATATAATAAACCAATCTTTCACTAACATTTGATTTGTATGAGTTATTCACATCAACCCTTTTTGTAAAGAGGCATATGCAGTAAGAAGTCTTTTTCCGTGATAACATAAACCAGTGGGTAGTATAATATACTGCTTGCTGGTAACAGTTCCTAAAGGAAGTTGTAGGATATATGTTGCACTATTGTATTTAGACAGGAAGACCTCCAATGGTGAGTAGAACCTACCTATTGGAGTTCATTATTGCACATTAAAGTAACTCAAACCCTTTAGACTTGGCATGACATAACTTCTAAGCACACTGGAATTGTGAGCTAACACACTAAATCTGTATCTTATTCAGGTAGAATCAAAGGCAATCTTATGGTAAGGAGAGCGTGAGATCTATAGTCTCTCTAAATGAGCAGCTACAAGGGAACATAAGTCTTTTGAGGAGATTTTATTTTGAGGCAAGATGGAATCTTGTAGTTAGTAACTCAGTTTAAAAGGAGTCAGTAATTATGAAAGGAAAATTCCATTTGTCTGCTTTTAAAATGTGATAGATATTATGATTCCTGGAAATGGCTTGTTTAGAAAAAGATTTTTCAATTTTCTGGCAGAAATATATTCAAGTCTGAAGATTATATATCTAAAATATCAATTGTACTGTAGTTTGGCTTTTGATCAAACTATAACCATTAAAAATTTTAACATTTTAGTGTACAGACTCTTTGTTTCCTAAAATCAATATTGTAAGAGACCAGAGTTTATTGACAGAAATCTACATTTTCTCCTAGCTCACAGATGGAGTTTCTAAACATCTTCACTAAGTGTCTTGAAGGCAATCACAGAATTGTCTCTTTTCAGTTTGGCATATCCCTTGGTTATTTTTGGCCAGAATGTCTGATGGTTTTCTGTACTACAGTGGAATTTATTTAACATGACATAAGCAGTGATCACAAATGCTGCAGTTAGCAAAGAAGGTGCTGATATAACCTTGGAATCATTTCAAGTGAAATATAACACTTGCATTTGTTGATATTTGAATATTTTGAATAGCAAAGGACAACGATGTTATTTACTTGATGCAAAGACTGAAGAAGTGATATGAGCAATAGTGGCTATCATGAAAGATAATCCTAAATATGCAGATTAATTGTAACCAGTCCAGAGATTGAAATTTTGTCTAATATTAATACTAACAAGTATATAGTGCTTATAGTATTTGGCAGACATGGTTCTACGTGGGTTTTTTTTTTTTTCAATTCATTACCTCATGAGGAAGATAATATTATTTTCCACAAAATTCAGGAAGGTTATGTGATCTGCCTAGGTTCACACAGCTAGTACATAACAGAACTAGGATTTGAACACAAGAAGCCCATACTCCTAACGCCAAGTCTAATCAAAATGGATTTGTTCACTACATATTGCAACTTTGGTATTCCTCTTATAAGCCAGGATAGAGACAATTTACTCCAGTATATTAAAGCAGGATTTCAACAGCCAGAAAATTATGTCAATATTACATCATTACTACCATAAGTTTAGGAGCAAAATCAGGAATTGTGGTCAGAAGTGTGGGCACTAGACAAGGGAGAAGTCTGAGGCTGTACATCTAAAGAAGCAAACTCTGTTTGAGCCCTCACCGGCATATGTTCTTCTATTAGAATCCTTATTGTACTCTGGAATTCATCTTTATGGTGGTGATGGTTAATTTCATGTGTCAACTTAACTAGGTTATGGTGTCCTGTTGTTTGGTCAAGGAAGCACTGGCCTGATTGTTACTGTGAGGGAATTTTGTGGATTTAAATCAGTTTGGATCTGTGGCTGATTATATTTACAATCAACAAAGGCGATTGCCTTCAGCAATGAGAAGAGTCGCCTCATCCAATTAGTTGTAGGTCTTAAAGCCAGAACTAGAATTTCAGCAGTCAGGAAGAATTCTATCTCTACTTTAGACAGACAACTTCTACTGGGGAATTAATTGTAACCTTCATGCAGTTTCCAACTTGCTGTCTGCCTATGGAATTCATGCTTGCCAATCCCTCAGGGTCACATGAACCAATTTCTATAACAAATCTCACAATCTGTTGGATCTTTTTCTCTGGAGAATCCTAAATAATACAATGGTACTGCCCCCAAATGGAATTAATTATTCATAAAATTATTTGTATAATAATGCCCAATTTTCTACTAAATTGTATTTCCAGTTTGAACACAGTGCCTTGTATATAAGTATTTGACAAAACTTTTCAAAAGAATCACGAGTTGAATGTTCAGAAAGAAGACTAAACAGAAAAGAAATCACAATTCCTAAAAGGAGGTTCAAACTTTGATGAAACCGTTTTGCTGATCTTTCATTCTGTTCTGTAACCTAGCAGGCTTCATGGAGCTATAAGAGGTTTCTAAAGGCACCATTCTTTTGGGGAAATAACCCTCAAATACATCCATTCCCAAGATTTCTAGGTACCTTTCAACTTTGATCAGAAACTCACTACTGTCTTTCATAAAATGAATTTACTGTGAAAACATGGACTAAATGAGAAATATATTGTTAAACCAAATGTATGAAATTGTCCAAGCATTTACCTATTGGAGAAAATAATTCCATTCTATCTTTAGACTTTCATTTTTAATCAACATATATTCAGAAATATTGTTGAAGTGTGTCCATGGTATTGTAGGTTTCTGGGAAACAGTCATGGCTATTGTTGAATCTATTGGAGATAAAAATCATAGGATTTATCTTAAAGCAATCAACTGGAAATCTAATTTGAATATTTTAATATTCTTGTTTCTTCATTATCTAACTCAGATTTTTTATGTTCAAATAATTTATCAATTAGTTAAGATACCAACTCGATTTTAATAGTTTAAAAATATCAATATTATAAGTTAGGCACTCTGATTTTATATCTTACATGTTTTACTAGTTGCATGGGCAAACTTGATCAGTTATGCTCTGGGTCTTGGCCTTGGTTTATATTTATTTAAAATAAAAACATGAATTTTATGTCATCTATCAGAATCTTGTGATAATCAAAATTGTGTAAAATATTTTTAAACCCACACATATAAACACACCCAACTTCTGGTATTATTGATTATATACACAACATGAATGGATATGAATTTCCTTATGAATATTAATGGAATTTATGGACTTTGCTAATCATAATATTATTTTATGCTAATTTCACTTAGATCTTGCTATTTTGTATCTCTTTTCTATAATATGCATTTGTACACTGGCAAACCACAGAATTAAGAGTGTGGGCTCTGATATCAACCTTCCTGGGAACAAACATCAAATTCACTATTTACAATTAAAAGGCCTTGGCAAGTACTTCAACTCTCTGTGCCTTGGTTTTCTCATTTATATGATAGAAATAAAAACCATTTCTACCCTTCCTGTAGGTGATATTTGGGCTATATGAGTTACTATACTAAATTACTATAAACTTCTTTGGCACATATTAATCCCAAAATAAGTGTCAGGTATATTGTTATTGCCCAAATGCATAACACTTGGCATCATACTGATATTTCAAAGCATTTTAAGAAGGAGGTTACAAGTAAGTTATGTAATAGTCCTCATGGGTCTTCAGAGGTTACTTAATGGAAGTATTTTCAAACCATTGACATGGTTAAGATGATAGCAATGATTTCAAAGCAAAACCTCTTAAAGCAATTCAAAATTACTATATTGTCAAAGAAAGATACAGTTATAGAAGCATGACATTTTCTGCAATACACATTTATATGTACAAGATAATCCAGGTTTTAATGCTAATCTGTGGTATAGGATAAAAAGGGATCCTATTAGAATTGACTCCTAAAATATTCCAGATTTTCTGTTTCCCTGAGAACAAATGGAAAACAAAATAAATCAGGACAGATTTAGCCATATAGAAGATAAATTGTAGGAAGATAAGTAATAAGATTTTGGAAAGTAAATATGAGCACCATGCCATGAATTCTGTGCATTTGCTAGATATGGATACAAATTTAGATATAAGTTTTCCAGGATCATGCGTAAAATACAATACTAGGACAAAATCACCACTGCAAATACTTCAAAGAGAAATTTTCTCTGTGTCATACAAAAAGGGTTTCCTCAACATCTTTAGAGAAGCATTTCTTAATTTTCCATATAATATCATTTTCCTTGAGATGATCCACACAATACATATACACAGGACTTTATGGTCAAAAAGTTGGGAAAAATTCTACATTTCCTAGCACCCCACCTTCAAACTATTCACAGCAAGGATCAGCATATTAAAACTTATATTTAGATTATTTTTTTTAAAAAAGATACTTAGGTTACACAAATGTCACATAAAAAATATAGGGGATTTCCAATGCCTTGCTTCCCATACTTCCCATATTTTCCCACATTAACAACATCCTTCTTTAGTGAGGCACATTCATTGCGATTGATGAATACATTTTGGAGCATTGCCACTAAACATGTATTAAAGTTTACATTGTAGTTTACACTCTCTCCCACACAATTCTGTAGGTTATGTCAAGATATATAATGGCCTGCATCTGTCGTTGCAATGCCATTCAGGACAATTCCCAAGTCCCGAAAATGCCCCCACACTACACTTGTTTTTCCCTCTCCCTGCCCCCAGAAACTGCAGTGGCCACTGCCTCCATATCAATGATATAAGTTCTTCCATTGCTAGAATCACAAAGTCTGTAGTAGATTACCAGTAAGCCTACTTTAGTCCATAATTCATCCCCAAAACTAAGAATTCTGGGATGGCGATATCCACTCTACCTCTAATTGAGAGAGGGCTGTGATCTCATGGGGCCAACAAATGGGACTCTCTTGCTTGCAGATGCAGACTCTCTCTGTTCCTTGGTATGGTGGTTGTCCATCATCACTTCCTTGTTAGTTGTCCTGGGTGAGACCAATGAACTCGAGAGTAGATGTTGCATCTCCATTGAGATTCAGGAGCCAGCTGGCACATGGATAGCCCAAAGATTTAAATCTCTTAGTACCTTAGTACCTACCAACTCTAGTACTAATTATAGGTTCAAATAGAAGGACAGAAGAACCATGTGTAGAGAAACCACAACAGAGTCCAACTCCATCACACTATTACTTTAAATTAACCTAACATTTTCCCTTACTTGTTTGACAAACAAACAAACAACAACAACAAAACCACTTCATTTCTCTTAGGTCTCTCAATTTATCTCAGACCTTAGTGTTTTGTGTGTAAAGGAATTTGTAGAAAGGGTGAAGGGAGTTCCAAAAGATTGGACATTAAAAAAAGCAAGAACTTATTGCATATGATCCAACCTAAATACAATTGCAGAGTGCTTTTCCCTCTCCCCACCACTGGCAGGGTCCCCACTTCTTCTGTGAGGCTCCTGTGTGCCTCAGCAGGGCCCACGTGGATAAGGCTAACATGACATAGCCAAGGCTTAGGGCTTGGATAGGACGCAGTGCCACTGTGCAGTGAAGGGGCTCATCATCTTTGCTGATAAAAGGAAGCTCTCCATCTGCCCCATAAGATCGAAGACCCCTCTCAATCTGTAGCAGAGCAGGTATCACCATCCCCAATCCTCAAGATTGAGGAATGAACAAATATGAGGGGGGAATGCAATCATAGACCAAAATAAACTTATTATTATTGTAGTAATGGAAGGACTTGTAACACAGATATAAAGACATTGGTTACCAGAGGTTCTGGGGGATAGGGGGAGGAGGGAAGAATTAGTGGAACATAGGGCATTATTAGGGCAATAGAATTGTTCTGCATGATTTTGCAATGACAGATATGGCTATTATTCCTTTTTTCAACACTGATAAAAGTGTGCAGTGCAAAGTATAAACCATAAAGTAAACTACAGACCATGGTTAGTAGTAGTGCTTCAATATGTGTTCATCAATTGTAACAAATGTACCACACTCATGTAAGATGTTATTAACAGGGGAAATGTGAGAGGGGGAGGGGGCAGGGTATATAGGAATCCCCTATATTTTCAATGTAACATTTTTATATTATTAAACTTCTTTAAAAATAAAGTTAAAAAAAGATAAAAGGGAAGGTCTAGCTCAGTGAGGGCCTGTGGGGGTGTATAAGGCTTACTTAGGGGCCTGGCAGTCTGGTAACAGACTCTACTTATTTGCTTTTTTTTTTCTTT
>PVKH010001752.1:0-29252 GCA_004027955.1 Chaetophractus vellerosus
GGATTCTGTTGAATTTCAGCTTCTGGTTGCTCCCTGTGGCTTTTTCTCTTTGTCTAATTTCATTCTGCTTAAAAAGGACTCCACAAATAGGTTTAAGATCCTGATTGGGCTGGGTCATACCTTAATTTAAGTAACCTCACCAATGGTCCCACTTACAATGGGTTCATCCGCACAGGAAAGGTTAGATTTAAGAACATGTTTTTCGGGGGGAAATACAGCTTCAAACCACCCGAAACCTGAACACTCCTTTTGGGACAGACAGTTCCTATTGGCACTTTTTTGGAGACCCTTCTAAGTAGACCTTTTAGTTGTGCAAAGAAAATCAAAGACAAAACAGAGATATAGCTATAAGGAGCTATAAACACTCTATATAATGAAAAAGTTGGTCTATGGCATTATCTTATGAACTGGTAAAATTTCCTAAATAAAAACAAACAAAAACACAGGGGATGGATATAGGGTTGCCTTATTGACAAGGGCATTAAAATAAAACAAAACAAAAGCAGAGGAAGTAGCAAGTCAGGTTGGGCATTCTCTAGGATTCTATTATTTTTTTCAAATTTTTATATTTTCTTTAGCCTTTTTCTCACCTACTTTTGCCAGACTTACTCAGTTACACATCATAATTGGACTTAACTAATTTTGAAAATACTTTCTTTTCTCCTAAATTTCTTATCACAATGGCACTACCCCAAGGCTAGTGGAAACTGACATAGGATTTTATATATTCCACTACCTGAAGACATCAGCTAAAACAGAATTATCCCTTGGATTCAGGTAATTTCATGTTAAGACCTTTCCATCTGTATGACTTTCATTTTACTTCCCAGTTTTAATAAAGCCCTATCTTTATTTCTTCTCATGTATACTGGAAATTTTTTAGACTTTTTTTCCCCTCAAAGTATCATCATCCCATTTAAGCTAACACTGATACTTGTGAATCTCAAACATCACTAGTGACACCACCCCCAGGGATCTGAGTTTTCAGTAAATCTTGCTAAGTTCAATATGTTCATATTGCAATGTTTGTTTCGCAGCATAGCTCACGTTTCATTTTATTCCAGAATCTGGATTCAGCACAACTTCTTGTGATATTTTCCCTTTTTCTTGATTTAATAATGTAACTGCACAAAACAACAAATCTAAAATATAATTTAAAGTTAAACAAATATAAAAATGCAATTAATCTCATAGAAAGAACTGGTTTTGTTTTCAAGGTCTAACTAGCTAGAAAACTCAAATTTAAACAGCATTCCCTTGCTTTGCATTGACATATAACACCAACAAACATTGTGCTAGCTTTATTAGAAAATGCTTTTATCACCTCCTTGACAACATATGGCCTTGCCAGGAAAAGTCAGCATTTCAAACATCCTGTCCTCTAACACTGATTATATCATGATTATAGAAGTAAAACTTCTGTAAAATGATAAGGTCTGTAATTAGCTTTTGGCATTCTCAAGGGCTCATTTACAAAAACTAAGAAAAAACTAAGAAAAAATTTTTATAATTTGTTCTAAAATAATATTTTAACTACAGAATTAGCATAAAATATATTTCAATACATGCAAAGAGATTTTCCTCCTTTTGTTTTCAAAATGAGCTTCATACCGATTCTGAGATGAATCGGTGATGCATCTAATGTAAATTCATTACCTAATATAAATGTTTAAACATTATAAGCTTAATAATAATGGCAAAAGAATATTGTGATGGTTAGGCTAATGTGTCAACTCAGCCAGGTAATTGTGTCCAGGTATTAGGTCCAGCAAGCATTGGGCTACTTGTAATACAAGAGAATTTATGGACTTCGATCACCAGTGAGTTTATTGCATGGATGGCTGATTACGTCTGCATCAGTCAGGGAAATTGCATCAAGAATGGATGACGCTTTTATCCAATCAGTTGACTGCCTTAAAAGGGGAAGTGATTTCAACATTCTTTCGACAGCCAACTTCTCCCAGAAACTCATCAAGGACCTTTCATCAGTCTTTCATCGGAGACCCTGGCTTGCAGCCTGCCTGCGGAACCTGGACTTTTGCATCCCCACGGTCACATGAGAGACTCTTATAAAATCTTATATTATTGACAGACATCTCCTGTTGATTCTGTTTCCCGAGAGAACCCTGACTAATACAAATACCTACAAAAATTATTGTATTTTACCTTTCATTTCTAAAAAATCTGCCTGAAAATACTTTGCATTCTACATCTTTTCTTGATACTTTCTACTTGCCACAATGAGGAACTAGCCATTTGAAAAAAGCTGCTTTTTCCAAATACATCAGAAGAAAAAGTGTTACACACAACCTGCCATTTTTTATGATAGTTCCCAGAAAGGAACAAAATAAAATCTATGCTTCAGAGTTACTACTCTTTTATTATAATAATAAACATTTATTTTAAAAAATAAAGCTGTTTGTGTACATGCAGAGCAGGGCATTTTTCATCTTTATGGCACAGGAAAAGTTTTTGTTTTAAATATTCATGTAATTTTTAACAGGCTTCTGCTTAAATTAAATAGATTTCATTGTACAAATAGAGAAAATAGGGTTTGAGAATACTAAATTTGAAAAAATAACTATATGTTGTTTTAAATAAATCAAAGAGGAAATGTTTTGGTGATCAGGGACTCTCGGGTAACACCCCACACAGGAGATTCAGTTTCACAATGGCTCTATGAACTTTGTAAAAAGTTTGCTGGAATTAGTTATTGCTATGCACACTTTTGAGTCAAAGGAGCCTAAGGGCTTTGGAGACAACCCACACAGTTTCTGGTTCTTTTATTTGCCTGCTATCTATCCCTTTGGATAGCTGACCCTCCCTGAGCCTCAATTTTCTAATCTGTAAAAATGACATTTCATTAAAAGGGTCTGAGGATTAAAAAAAAGATCATGGGTAAAGTTCCGAGCAGAGTATGAGCACTCTGGAGGTGCCTCAGAACTACATCCTTTACCGGCCCCTCCTAACCAATGTTCCTCAGCCTTTCATCATCAATTATGACAAGGAACAGCTATCAGAACACATGTCATGGTCAGATCATAAATCCTGAATTGGGTAGTAGACAGTATTATTCCTGAAAAGCCAATATTCTTCTTAAGACTCAAGCAAGCAAGCAGAGAGAAAACCCCAGGTAGAGAAGGTAGTTAATCCTCCTGACTCGATAATGCCTTGATCTGGACATTTTTCTCAGCCTCAAAACTGAAAGCTTGTAAGCTAATAAATGCCCATTGTTAAAGCCAACACATTTCATGATATCTGCTTTAAGCAGTCTAGAAAACTAAAACACATATGTATCAGGACTTCATTCCTTTTTATGGCTGAGTAATATTCCACTGTATTACACACCACATTTTATGTATCTAATTTCATCAGTTGATGGACACTTGGATTACTTCCATATTTTGGCAATTTTGAATAATGCCACTATGAACATCAGTATACAAATATCTGTTTGAGCCCCTGCTTTCAATTCTTTTGGGCATATACCTGGTAGTGGGATTAACAGGTCATATGGTAATTCTATACTTAACTTTCTGAGGAACTGCCAAACTGTCTTCCACAGCAGCTGCACTATTTTACATTGCCACCAGTAATGAATGAGTATTCCTCTTTCTCTGCATCCTCTTCAGCACTTGTAATTTACTGTGTTTCTTTTTTTAATAGCGGCCATTCTAATGTGTATAAAATGGATCTCATTGTATCTTTAATTTGCATTTCTCCTGCCCTGCTTTCTTCAGCATCATGTTCAGTCTACAGTATTTTCCCCACCATGAGTTTAGGATGCCTCCCCCTCATGAAGATTTATAGGCCAAACCTCTCTTACATGGCAGTAGGTGAGGCAGTGGTAGAATAATGAGGGATGGGAAGGTTGTTCAAGAAGAATATTTCAGTCTCTGTAAAACTCTCCTTCTCCACTTCAGATATCATTATCTACTCCTGCCATCAACACCCAAACAAACCAGAAATGGTAACTCTCAAGGCACTAGAATTATGCAAAAAGCAAAAGTCACCAAAGCAAAGAATTAGAGAGTATAGGATGACTTTATTCCTGGGTACAGAGAGTAGCAAACACCCCTTTCATTTTCTCCAACTCCTTTTTCCATTGGAGAGAATGCCACAGAACTAGCACATTCGAGTAAAAGGAATGTCTCTAAAAGATAAACAATGACCACCAGGCTCTCTATCCCATCTCCTTTTTTAGGCTGGCATTTTACTATGGGTTTGGATGACCCAGGAGTGAACAAAGACTGGAAGTTCCCTGCTCTTTTGGAGCTTATATTGTGGTGAGGTAAGAATTTCTGGCTGAAATGTTCTGGGAGACGTTGAGATTCCTGAATTCTTCTAGAGGGCCAAACTCAGGCAGCAAAGAGCCCAGAAACATGGGAGCAGCAGGGCTCAGATGTAAGAAATAAGCAAGAGAATCTCAGTATCTTCTGCCAGGATTTTCAGCTCACATCATAAAATAGAAAATCTGACAGGGTTGCAAGCCAGAAGCTCGGTCCAGGAACAAAGAAAACATATAATCAAAACATTATATAAAGAGATTGTTGGAATGTTTAAAGTGGAAGAAGTTCCATCTAATAATCCATATCAATCCAAAGAAATCATTCTTCACTAAATATTGTTCAGTGTTTGCCCTGAAAGAAATCAGATTGGTAGCTCTAGCCAGAAGAAAAATATTTCATATGCAAATATAACTGACAAGTAAGGGCACAAGTGAGCTCTGCCATAAGTATAAGCATCAAAACCCCTACCACTCTACGCTCTAGCAAACCCTCAAAAGGCTTCTGCTGTTCCTGGCAGAACTGTTCATTGGCTTCTCCCATCAGTGACACAATGAAATCTGGGCAAACAGAGGACCACTCTTTTCTGTGCAACCTATTGCAAGGAGTCTAATAATCGTTTAAGCTCTTAAATAAAGCAGTGAGTCCATTATAAGGACACCCACATTTTGCACATCTGAGCCTATATGAATGGCACCCACTAGAGTAGCTCAGTGAGAAACCAATGCAGACATACTCAGCAGTTTGCCCTCTACTCCCTGCTTCAAGGTCTAGCTCACAGAGAGAGCAATAAAAAGTGTTCGAGAATTGTCACATTCTGCACTACAAATCTTCAAAGGCAGGCTAAAAATATTCCCAATCTGCACTATCTTTGGCAAAGACAAAGGGATTCACCATCAGATTGTCTATATCATTTTTCCTAAGAAGGCATCTGAATCTAAAAACACCCACTTATAAACCATCAAACCCTGAAAGAGTACACAGGCTTCCATACTGTTTTCTGTGTGGTTCCCCCCAAAAAGAAAGAAGACGTAAAATCATTCTGGGTCTTGGGAATCTAACCTTATCATGGCCAAAGAATGATGGCATCCCTACAAAAAGCACCCACTTACTTGTAAGTAACTGGCTTTATACTCTCAATATACAGAGCACTTACCTCCCTAACACAATCAAGTATAATAGATATTTTTGGGTTTCTTGTCCTCCACCAGCCTCCATTCCCTCTCTTTTGGTAAATAACAGTTTCCTAATTTCCTTTTGGGGAATTCTTTTCCACCATTATGTGCAGCCTTGGTGAGAACAATGTCTTCCCCTAACCAAAGAATGGAAAAGGAACTCATACTAACCCAGTGTGTCCTTTTATTCCAGGGTTTTGCCCTCTGAATACAATGATATAAGAATGGAAAATAAACAGATGGCACTCATTCCAGCCATGTCTTGACACATGGTGGATCACACCAAATATCTGGCCTTCTAAATCCCTAGGTGTTCTTCATATAATATCAGAAGTCTTCACTGTGGTATTTACGTAGCTCAGTTTTTGAATTCATGTGATACATTCTACATTTATTAATTTGCTAGTTTTGGCCTACAACTCTAGCTCACCAAAAACTTTTGAGCACTAATTACATACTCTAGTAATTTATTATCAATCTCCCTGCCCAATTTTATTGCAATTATAAATTTAAAAGCATATTTCAAAAGGAGAAATTTTAGGTTGTATATGTCACTAAAATAACTTTTTAAAAATAATCCATGGAACTGTACAACACAGGTAATGAACACTAAGTTAAACATGGACTATAGTTAAAAGTACAATTATAAAAATCTTCTTTCATGAATCGTAAGAAATGTACCACACCAATGCAAGATGTCAATAATAGGGTAGTATACGGGGAGCCCTATATTTTATGCATGATTGTTCTGTAAACCCACAAATTATTAATAAAAAAGTATATTTCTTCTCTCCCAACTAAGTTATTGATAAAAAGTTTTGAACAGGACAGGAATTTTCTTCAAGTAGAAGGATCCATTAAGTCAGTGGCTCTCAACCACAGTGTTATGACATATTAATGTACTATAATCAGGGGCCAGCTGTAGCCCAATTGGTAGGGCGCCGGTTTACCACATAGGAGGCCCCACAGGTTCCCGGGGCCTCCTGGAGCGGGCAGACCGCCTTGAGAAGGCAAGCCGTCGCGGGCAGGGCAAAGCCCCCGTGAGCAGGCAGGCCACCGCGCGGTGAGCTGACTTGGCGGGTCGCTGCACTGGGGGGAGACAAGCAGACACAGAAGAACGCAAAAATCAAACAGCAAGAACAAGCAGAAAGGGGGGGATATGTAATTTAAAAAAATGTACTATAATCAGCTGCGTAGACTTATCATCCATCCATTCCATAAGATCAATAAGTGCTCACTACACAAATCCAGGCATTGTGTTAGGCAAAAGGAACACAATAGTGAGTTCCTACTTTCACACTTTATAGTCATTGTTCACATAGTTCCATGTGGCTAGCATAGAAATTGAGAAATAAGTGAGCAAATGACAACTGAGTGAAATATAAGGGTTCAATCACACAGATCTTTAGATTTTAAGGAATACAGACTTTATTCTAAGGATCAAACGCTGTCAAAGACGTCAGGTTAGATTAAAAACTAAAAAATCAACTATTCAATTTAGCGCTCGGAAGGTGATCGGTGTCTTAGAACTGTTTCAGTGGTGTGGGGGAGCAGAAACCAGATTGCAACAGGCTGACAAAGCAGAAAAGAGGTAAGAAAAGTTTGGCTGTGAAGAAGAGAAAGATCAAGTAATAGCTGAAGAGGTTATTTGTTGCTGTTGTTTAATGCTTATAATGGTGAATTTCTAATGTATGCAAAGTAAACAGAACAGTATAATGATCCTCACGTGTCCATTTCAACAATTAGGAACATTCTTCCATTCCTGTTTTATCTATATTTTCATCCATTCCCCATCCCCAATCATTCTGTTATTTGCTTACAATTTTTTAGGTAAAATTTACATACATGGAAATTCAAACAGCTCATCTGTATAATTTTGACAAATGGATACACCCACGTGAACTACAGCCCTATCGCATTACAGAATATTTCCCCCAGAAAGTTCCCTCATATCCTTTTCCAGTCAATCCATCCCTGCTAGAGTTAATCACTATTCTCATTTTTTCTACTTTGGATTCGTTTTAACTATTCTAAAACTTTGTATAAATAGAATCATCTGGTATGTTCACTTTTTTGCCTGGCTACTTTGACTTGGCCTAATGTTTGTAAGACTCACTCACCTGTATTGTCTTGTGGATCAGTAGTTCATCCTTTATATTGCTGAGTGGTATTCCATTGCATGACTATCACACATATCTCAAGAGATGATCTCATGGTGTTTCTCTGTTATTCTGTTAAAGTGTTAGGTGGATCATCTCGATTGATTTTTGAATATTAAATCAACCTTGCATGCTCTATTGATTTAATGATGTTTTGTTAAGGATTTTTGTATGTATGGTCATGAAAAACATTAGTCTATAAATTTCTTATATGTCTTTTTCATTATTTGGCATTAGGGGTATGCTGACCTCAAAAAAGAAGTTGGGAAGTGTTCCTTCTTCCTCTATTTTCTGAAAAAGTGTATGTAAATTTGGAAGTATTGCTTCCTTAAATGTCTCATAGAAACCAGCTGTGAAACAATCTGGGCCTAGAGTTTTCTTTGAAGAGACATCTGGGATAAAAAATTTTACTGCTTTGATAAATATAGGACTATACAGATTTCCTATTTCATCCTATGTTAGTTTTGGTAATTTTTGAAGAAATCTGTCCATCTCACCTAAGTAAATGGATTTGTTCACATTAAGTTATTCATAATATTGTTTTGTCATTTCATGTTTGTTGGATCTGTAAAGATATTCTCCTGCACTGGTTACTGATATTGGTGATTTGTGGTTTTTTTTTTTCTTTACTTGAACTGTCTTGCTAGAGGATTATCAATTTTTATTAATCTTTTCTAAGAACCAATATTGTTTGGTTTTGCTGTTATTTGTCTTTTCTATTTTAATGATTTCTGTTTTTATCTTTATTTCCTCCCTTCTATACACTATAGGGTTTACTTACTCTTCCTTCTCTAAGGTAGTAACTTGATCATTATTTTTTTTACAGTTTATTTTATTTTTTGTTTTGTTTTCTTGATAAATTCTTTTTTGTTGTTTGTTTTTTATTTATCTATATATATTTTTAGGATACATAAATTACATTAATGTTACACAGAAATTCCAGGAGTACCCATATGCCACCCCCCACATACCTCCTACAACCCCCCACATACACATTTGATCATTGTTTTAAGCCTTTTTTTTTTCCTAATATGAACATTCACAGTTATACATGTCCCACTAGGTGCTGCTTTAGCTGTATCTCACAGGTTTTGTTATGTTTTGTTTTCATTATCATTCAACTGAAAATATTTTCTAATTTCTTTTGTGATTTCTACTTTGACGTATCATTATTTAGAAGTATATTTTTAATTTCCAATTGTTGGAGAATTCTCTAGATATCTTATTTTTATTAACAGCTAATTTAATTCCACTTTAGTAGACATATTATGTAACATTTCAAACTTCTGAATTTTATTAAGACTAGTTTTTTGGCCTAAAATATGATCTATCTTGGTGAACATTCCATGTACATTTGAAAATAATGTGTATTCTACAGTTTTTGTTGTGTTGTTTTATAATTATCAAGTAGGTTAAGATGGTTCATAGTGTCATTAATATATTCTATATTCTTACTTATTTTTTCTTCTCTAATTATGGTTTTAGATTTATCCACATCTTCCTTTAGTTCTGTAGTTTTTTGCTTCATGTATTTCAAGTTATGTTATTAGGCACATGCACATTTATAATTGGTGTGTCTTCCTTAAGCATCGACGCTTTATCACAAAAAATGCCCTTTAATATATCTAGTAATATTCTGTCTTGAAGTATGATATTAAGATAGCTACTCCAGTTTTCTCAGGATGTGTGTTTGGATGGTTTATCCTTTTCCATCCTTTTAATTTCAGCCTATTGGTTTCTTAGAATTTAAAGGAATCAACAGTAGACAGCATATAAATGGGACTTGTATTTTTATCCTCTCAGGCATTCTCTACCTTTCCATTGGAGTGTTAGGTCCCTTTATACTTAATAAAATTAGTGACATGGTTGGAAATATGTCTACCATTTTTGCAATTTGTTTTCTATTTAATCATTTGTGTTTTGTTCCACTTTTCCTCCTTTCCTTCCTTCTTTTGGTTAATTGAATATTTTTAGTATTCCATAAATTCATTTATTCACTTTTAGCTCTACCTCTGCATTTTTGTGTGTGATCCCTTTAGCGATTACAATGTGCATTTTAGCTCTCATAGTCTACTTAAGAATAATTATTGTATTACTTCAGGGAAGATATAGGAAACTTGCAACACTACAGTTCCATTTATAACTGCTCCCCCCATCTTCTGTATTATTGTTGTAGTGTTCATTATATCTTTATGTGCTAGAATTTTTGCTTTAAAAATTTAACTTTTAAAGATATGAGAAGAAATTTTAAAAATCATATATGGCCTATTCTATACATGCACATATTTATCACTTTTAGTGATCTTCAATCCTTCTTGTAGGTCTGAGTTGCCATCTGGTGTCATTTCCTTTCAGCATAAAGAATTTCCTTTACTACTTCTTATAGTGCAAGTCTAATGGTCATGAACTCATTTTCTTGTTTATCTGAGGAATTCCTTGTTTCTCCTTCATTTTGAAGGAGAGTTTGACTGAATGTAGATTTCTGATTTGTTCGTTATTTCTTCCAGCCCTTCAAAGATGTCACATTTTCTTCTGGCCTCCATTGTTTCTGACGACAAGTAAGCCATCATTTGTAATTCTGCTTCCTGTATATAATGTGTCGTTTTATTTTACTGCTGGCTGTTGCCTTCTAGGTCTTTTGGTTTTAGTAATTTGACTATGGTGTCACAGGGCATGGTTTTGTTTATATTCAACCTGATTGGAGGTCTTGAATTTATAAGTTAATGTCTCTCAACAAAATGGGAAGGTTTGGTCATTATTTTCATAAATATTTTTTCTGCTTCAATTCTTCTCTTCTTCTGAGACTCCAATTATATATGGCCCATGGGACCCTACTAAGCATTCCAATATAGTGTAATTGGGGACCTTTCTCATCATCATCTAGTTATTTTGACAGGATAACACCCAATGTGGAATAATTTTTTAAAAAAAGAACACACAGCAATGAATTTTTGTTAATGAATGTTAAGTTCATGATTAAAATTACAGGAAATTGTGAATAACATAGTACCAAATACAATATTCATCTCTGAAACTAAAAGAGAAGTATTTTTCATAGTTATTTAAATTAGCATTAGCTACATTTATTTTACAACTTAAATTCCCAATGTCACTCAATCAAAATATGGTATTACAGAAAAATCTGAAAATTAATATCACACCATAAAAGAAATGTACACCACACATCCAGGGCATTTTTGTCTTATTGGAATCAATTATTTTACTTTTGTTAGCTCTATAAGATATCCTGAAGCTACTGTCAGAAGTATGTATTTCTTCTAGTCTTCTGTGTACTTTTTTAAAACCACAGTTACATTCATTGAAGAAACAAGAAAGTCAATGAGGTAGAGAAAAACAAAGAAGGCAGAGTGTTAGGAGATAAGGTTAAGAGGTAGAGCTGCTCAGGCTGTGGTAAAGATTAGGTTTTCGTTCTGTAACAGAACATGATTGGAAGAAGGACATGATATGACCTAATTAACAGTTTTAAAAGACCTTTCCAGCTACTCTGCAGGAAGCCCTTGTAAGAAGAAAACTAACAGTTTAGGGAAGAAAGGTGGTGGTTTTGACTTACATGGCAGGGGTAATAATGGTATTAAGAGTTAAATTAGGAATCTATTTTTCAAGTAGAGTACTTGCTGGTGGACTGAATGTACAGTATAAGGGAAAGATAGGCATTATGATGCTTTCCACGTTTTTGGCCTGAGCAATTAAGTGATGCAGGAAACATATAAACAGTAGTGGGTTTAGGTCTGGACGTTATTTTTTGAGACACCAATTCAACAGTCAAACGGAGATGTGAAGTAAGCAGTTGTAATTTTTAGAAAACTGATAAAAGGATAAGGAAGTAAATGAAATCACTCACAATATAATTCCTCTAAGTAGAAACAGAAACGTCTGCTAACATTTTAGAATTTGTCCTTTGAGTCTCACTAAGTGAATTTGAAAAATTACCTTCTCTAAAATGATTTTCCCAAAGACTGACTATATATAAACATAAGCATCTCAAAAAGTAAATATAACTACAGCATAAAGCATAAATCATAGTTATTTAGCATCCAATGGTTTCTCTGAAACAAAAATCTAAAAAGAATTATCTCACAATAATACTAGCATGTGGCATAGTATTTGTCTTCCCTAAATTTATTCTTAAACTAAATTTTCTACTATACCAAACTAAATGCCATGTGCACTGATCAACTATACCAAGTGACAAATTACTTTTCAGCTATTTATCACTTAAGATCACTATTAAATGTTCACTATTTTATAAAATTTACAATTATCATTACACTTCATTCATTCCTTGATCTTTCTGCAGTTAATCAATGCAATTTGATGATTACTCCACCACCTAATATACTTGGCAGTCTTAGAAGAAATTCAACATTGTACCTTAAATTGCTCATGTTATCAATTAAAAGGTGACTATTTTTAGCTTAAAATTTAGACTAAGCAATGAAATTTTATATGCAACATTATCTAAAATACCTTACAAGAATGCTAAAAATAACCCAAAGAAACTTCTCCTACCCCCCAAAAAAGGAAATTTCAAAGTTCTAGAAATGTATAGTTGAGCCATTCAATAATCTCTTGGCAGATAACTATGTTTGTTCACCAAATTTTAAAAATGTAAACTCGATTATACAGTCACAGTTAAGTTCAGTTCTCTGAAACAAAAGAACACTCAACCATTAGTGCTCACATCACTTCCAAGCTTGCCCTTACCGTTCCCCAAACTATGTTACTTTAGCCACTTCATATATGAATAAAGACCAGTCAATGAAAATCATATCCTTAAACCTCAGGATAACTGGTGAAAAAACGGGGCAGTTTCACAAGTATTTTGCCCAGATTTAAAATAAAATTTGTAATACAATAAAAGTTGGCTTAAAAATTTTACGATAAGTTACAGACAAGAGAGAGAATCTGTCATAGGTGATTATGCAGTTGTAGCAGTGTTGAAGATCACTCAAGAGAAGGTTTTCTGTGCAGTACACAAATACCCATTAATCCAGTTTCTTTTAAGGAAATGGAATCCTAATGTACTTTATTTTAAATATATATATTTAAAGTATATTTAGAATCATGTTTATTTTCTCCTACATTCCTACTTTCTATGAGATCTTGACTATGCTAACTAGGTTTTTTTCATCAAGGCATTTTTTTAGAAATAGAAATTCTCAGCTGATGAATGACAGGCTGGTATTTCACTAAATAATTTTTTATAGAATTATTTCGGGATGTAATATGAAATGTAATGTAATGAAAACAAATGATTTAATGTAAAGAAAATAAAGTTTACTAAAGACAAAATGCAGTGAAATTTTTAATGAATCTCCCCAGTTTCTCAATTTACCATTAGGGAACAATGCAATTTGCTCCACTAGCAATTATTTCAAAAAGCCAAACTTTTAAAAATTAAAAATCCGCCATTTATAAAAAGGGTCATTTTATTACTCATGAATTTGTAGAGCAGCTAAAAAGTAAAAGGCATTATTAAGCCACATAATTATATTTTTATCTTCACTGAGTATATAATACAAACCACTGAACACCCAACTTGGGGGGGGGGACTTAAATTATTCTAAATACCATTTAAAAATCACCAGTAAAAAGTTAATATATTCATTAGGAGGAAAAGGTAGATAGGATCAGCCTCTCTTGTTTTATTTACTTATACAGTATAGATCTATACATAAACCTCATACTGACAGTTGATCTACTTTGAGAGTGTTTTTTAAGTAATTTCATAATTATTTTTCTTAAAGAATATCATCTTTGATCAACAGGTGGGAAAAAATTACTTACATCCAGCTTCATTCCTCTACTTTCATACAGTATTATAAGGTACTTCTAATTCTTGCCTATTGGGATAGAGAAAACTTTCATAAGTACAACCTACCTAGAAAAATTCTTAGTCTGGTGAGAGAAGAATTATAGTTTTGCCACAAAGAACCACAGGTTCATCTGCCAAGGTTAGTATGAAGAAAAATGTCAGGAAAGTACGAAAGGGAAAGAAAGAAAGGGTGGAAGGCAAGAAAGCAGACAGGCCAGAAGAAATAAGATATTGCGCTTCGGCCAGAAGAAATAAGATATTGCGCTTCCTCCTTTGGCTAAAAAGGTATCCAGGTGATAAGCTCACTGTAGAGGATATAGCTTCACCTATGTTACTGTGGCTCCTATTATTCATTATAAACATTGGTTAGTCAATGTCTTATTTTTTTAAAGTGGGTTTTATTAAAATGGATACTGAATTTAATTTGTCAAGTAAATTAATAGTTGCATACATAATAAAACATTCCATCATATTAGTAGTCTATTTAATCAACATTTTTCCTGTACTTCATTATTTTAGTATACCTGAACTATGTTTTTGGAACTGTGAGAGTAAAGCTGGTTTTAATAAAATATATGATTGTGAGATGTTGGAATATTATGCATAAAATACATTCAATTAAGTCTGGTATGCACATTTAGGTAGAAATCTTTGCCCAGAAAAGTTAATGGTTACAAAAATAAAGCATAAATTTAGTGTCAACGTGTCGAGGCAAGAGATTTTTCAGTAATGAGCTGTAAAGGTAAGACTAAGTTTCAGTTTCTTTAACTGCTAATATAAATTAGAGTTAAATATTGGTCTTTAAGGAAGAATAGCAGAATGAAAAATGGTGCTAGAACACTTAAAATACAAGCAATGCCATCTCAGGGAATACACTCGGACTGCACTGAAAGCACTCAACTATACAGGATGGTGAGTATTTTATCCTATTGCTATTTCAAGCTGGGAATTTGAAATCAACCTGGGAAAGAACTGCAAAAAACACAGCAATCAAAAGAGTGAACTAATCCTGTCAAAAGACAGAAAATAATCAGGACTTATTTTTTAAACGGCGCATATAACTGTGGATGATATTTTTGAAATGCTAGTCACCTCAAGGCATTTTCAAAACACAAATATTAGACATTCTGAAAAGAATATCACAAAGTATACCTTTCAGCTAATAATTTTGATAGACAAATATATTTCTATTTAATTTATATTTATATTTTAAACTATCTTAAGACAATAGATATGATTATGTAATCTTCTAAAGGTTTAAGACCGGTATGTCTCTTCAAACAGATTAAGAATTAAAAATGAAGTCCTTCCTTAATTAACTCGGAAAAAACACAATCAAATATCCAATACTTTGCCAATCAAATTTTCAGACATTCCTATAAATTAACATGACATCCTGTGTACTTCCATTAATATCAATAGGTTTTAAAAATCAAAACAATTATAAACTAGATGGTTTCTGCATATAGCTTTCATTTTAAACTACTTGTTTTGCAATAAATGCTGGTTATAACTTGTCTTAATTTACACAAATATTTAAATTCAAACTGAGCAGAAAATGAATTAGCAGTAGTTAATCTCTATTTTAATGTCCATTATAAACTCAAAAATTTTAATGAGCTGTGAATTCAATCATGAAAAGAAATGAGGACTCGCATAATAAAGCATAAACTAATATTAGCTATAAATTTAATTAAACTAAATTACCAAAAATAAAATGACAGACTAGCTGAGAAATTTAGTTCTATCTCCAGGAAGCAGACTCAGCCCATTACTGATGTGAATACAACACTGACAAAATAGGCCTAACATTTCTTGACCAATTTAATATGCTTCTCCATATTTCCCTAAAATGTTGTATGAAGTGGCCAATAAGATTGGCCAGAACATGGATACATTCTCTGCTCTATTTACAAAATTTAAAATAACTTTATTGTTGTTGGAAATTTTTAAAGACAAGGCTGTATTTTTTTAAAAAGTATTAAAAGTATTTCACAACAAATATGAAACAGAAAAATTTTAAATCAGTTATTATTTTCTTTGAGGACACAACCAAATGTTCATTTCTTTGAAAGGAACCTGTAACTTTTTAAGTGTTGAAATATAATTTAAAGGCTGGACAGCAGGCATCAAATCATAATAATCATTGTCACTTCTTAAAGAAAGTAATACTATACTTCAGAGAATCTATTTTATTAATTAGTCTATTCAGTCTCTATGAAACTTCATTAATATATCATTGCAAATGTCTTCTTTAGCCTCACTAAAGAATTATGAGAAAGGAAAAAGCACCATCAGTTTATTCAAAAGAAACGACAGTTTGTCAAAATGACACGAAGTAGGCATGTGAAAGGAGAGGAGTACATAATGCCCCTCTTTGAAGTTCACTTGACAAACACAAAACTGAAATTGTTTTTATAGTCAACAAATTGGACTGGTGGTGTATTAAGGGCAACAGTTCAATCTAGCAGTTTTTGTGACTAGGAATTTATATACACAACTTAAATCAGCTAGAAATGTCACTGTACAAATTTCAATTTAAAAAATTAAGACTTGGCGGCCGGCTGTAGCCCAGTGGATAGGGCGCCGGTTCACCAAATGGGAGGCCCCGGGTTCGGTTCCTGGGGCCTCTCTGAGCGGACAGACTGCCTTGAGAGGGCAAGCCGCTGTGGGTGGGGCAGAGCCCCCGTGGGCAGGGCAAAAAGCCGCCACAGGCAGGGCAAAGCTGCCATGGCAAGTTGCCGCGAACAGAGCAGAGCCGCCCATGAGCAGAGCGGAGCTGCCCACGAATGGGGCAAGCCACCTGAGAGGTGAGCTGACTCAGCGCGTCGCCGCAATGGGGGGAGACAAAGCAGACATGGAAGAACGCGAAAAAAAATGAACACAGCAAGAACAAGCAGAAAGAGGGGGATATGCAACAACAAAAAAAATTAAGACTTATCTTCTCCTTCCATGAAATTGCTATGGCTCATTCCATGAAATTGCTATGGCAATGTAGGGAGAAAGCAATTCATTTATTTATTTACTGAAAGCCTATTTAGTGCCAGGCACGGTCCTACACACCGGCCTTGCAGGAGTGAAAAAACTAGACACCGTCCTCAAGCTCATGAAGCTTTCTTTCTATTGGGATAAGAAGGACACTAAACAAATAAAAAAGATACCTGCATATATTTCAAGTGATATGAGGACAGGAAGGCAGAGTAATGTGATAGAGGAGACTGAGGGAGTAGAGGGGCAACTTTAGGCAGGGGGCTCAGAGAGAGCTCTTCTGGGGAGGTGCCATTTCAAAACTGAGGTTACTGTACATGTCACATAATCATTTAAATAATTTCTACCTCATGATTTTAACTTGTGATTAGGGGTTTTGCTTTTAAAACATAAGCTTTCAGTTATACACATTTCCCTTTCAAACAATCCAGCAGAGTTAATTTTTCCCAACTGGCAGATCAATCAGTGTTGATTAAGTAGGACAGAAGGAGTGATCTTGGGACATCAACAAAATACTAACTAGAGGTTATAAAGAAGGAGGAGAAAGAGGAGGGAGGCTTGGAATAAGTGTGGCCTTGAATTCAAGGCCTTTGCTTCTGACTGGAGAAATATTAAAACTTGTATGAGAGTAAGTGGGGCACTTTATCATTACCTAGAGAGATGGAATGTGGAATTTTTTTTTTCTGACTGGCCTAACTCTAGAAAAATTCCAGAAGGAATCATAGCAATCTAGCTTAAAGCTATTACTATACAAGAAGGGAATGGAAATAAGCAATGGGTCTAATGTTAGTATCATAACATGCTAGTAATGTTAGTCTCATTATCACTGATTGATAAAGGAAAATTAAATATTCCGAAAATCCCGATATTGTGCAGCTTTCACTTTTGACATAAGAGCAATGATCAAATATATACCCATCTTGTGGGGAAGAGACATTAAGCTACAGAATAACCAAATCTATGCAATGGGGTTTTATTGGTTTTAGAAATATCCCACATCAGAAATCTGACTAAATAACCATCATCACTATGAACCACAATTCCCAACTCAAATGTACATGATTAGGGGAGCCATCTTAAAATGAAACAAAAATAAAATTATAAAAGTCAACTTTAAGAGCAAAAGGTCTTTCTTACAGAAAACAAAAAGAATTGGAAGGCCATTCCATGCAGGAATGATGTCTAATTATAATAAAACTTTTATTGTAATAAGTGATATGTGTACAGAGAAAATGAAGAAATTATTAGAAAGAAAATACAAATTGACAAAAGTCTTATTTTGCAAGTTATTTTTTCTATGTCTAGATATATGTATATGATTTTTTGTTCTTTTTACAGAACTGAGCAAGAAAAATACCTGTTGGTTTACATACTGAATTGCTCATTGAACATTATATCCATAAAAATGTAATCATAATGTCAACTATCCTTTTAATGATTTTAATAAATCTGTAACATTCATCATATGCACAATCCATAACTTATTAAAATATATTCCTGTTGTCATTAATATTGTTCCCAGTATTTTCCCAAAAAATGAACAGCACTGTAAAGAATATTCTTGCACATTTTTGTGCATAATTCCTGCATGTGGATTCTTACAAAAATTCGAGTCAGAGGAAATATTTACTCTGAAGACTCTTTATATTCATTCCCAAATTGATATCCTGGATATATTAATCAATTTCTATATTTATTTTTCATGATCTGAACACTAAATACAACTCATATTTTAGTTTAATGGTTTTTATTTTTTATTTTTGTTACATATCCCCCCCTTTCTGCTTGCTCTTGCTGTGTGTTCATTTTTTTTGTGTTCTTCTATGTCTGCTTTTCTCTCCCCCCGTTGCTGCGACGCGCGGAGGCAGCTTGCCCCGCTCACGGGCGGCTCTGCTCCGTTTTGCGGGCAGCTCTGCTCCATTTCGCGGGTGGCTCTGCTCCATTCGCGGGCGACTTGTCCTGCCCATGGCGGCTTTGCCCTGCCCGAAGTGGCTTTTTTGCCCCATCCATGGCAGCTTTGCCCTCTCAAGGTGGTCTGCCCGCTCGGAGAGGTCCCCGGGAACCGAACCGGGGCCTCTCATGTAGTGAACCAGCACCTTATCCACTGGGCTACAGCCGGCCCCCTAGTTTAATGGTTTTTAAAATTTTATGGTGGTAATATATATACAACACAAATGTCCTGTGATAACCACTTTCAAATATACAATTCAGTGGTATTAATTATCTTCACAACATTGTGTCAGTATCATCACCATCCATTACCAAAACATTTTCATCACTCTAAATGGAAACTCTGTAACCCTTAAAAATTAACTTACTTCCATGCACTGATAACCTATAATCTACTTTGTCTCTATGAATTTGTTTATTCTAGGTATTTCATATGTGAAATCATACAATATTTGTCCTATTTCACTCAATATGATGTCTTCAAGGTTCATCCATTTTGAAGCATTTAATGCATTTTTTAAAAATTATAAACTCAAACATATATGATAGTTACAAAAATAATACAAGCCCCCATACGGAGAACTCCAACATACCCCTACCCACCCCACTTCCAGATACCCAGATCTGCCAATTTTAACACTATACCCATTTGCCATATCATTCTATCTATCCATCAATATATCAATTCACCTCTTCATCCAACTACCCATCCATCCATCCATCCATTTACTGAACACTTGAGTATAGGTTGTATATATCACATGCCTTTAACACAATACTGCCATGCACATTTCCTAAGAACAAGGATATTCACTTAGGTAATCATCGTAAGTGCAGTTATCAAGTTCTAGAAAATTTAATACTCATTTAAAGCTTATAGTCTATATTTCAATTTTTTCCTATGTCCCATTAATAGCCGTTTCAGCTTTTTCTCCTCCCTTGTTCAATCCCATCTAGGATCATGTATTGCCTTTAATTATCATTGTCTCTTTAGTTCTCTCTTTCTCTTTTATTTTTATTTTTTTTGGTATGGGAACATATATACAACGTAAACTTTCCAATCTCAACTACTCCCAAACATACCATTCAGTGGGATTAACTGCATTCACAATATTGTGAAATCTTTACCACTTTCCTATACTAAAATTTTACCATCTCCCAAACAGAAACCTATACTCATTTTGTATTAACTCCCCATTTCCCCTGCCCCCACCACCCTTGGCAAGATGTATTCTACTTTCCATCTCTATGAGTTTGCATACTCTACCATATTGTCTATAGCACCATGGGGCTTAAATTTAACATCTAAATCTGTAATGATATCATTTGTTTTGATGGCAACCTAACTTCAATAGCATACATAAACTATTTTCCTATACCATTCGGCCACCCCACCTTTATGTAATTCTTGTTACAAATGTTTATATATTATGAGTACAAAACCACTGATTTATCATTACATTTTATACATTTCCCTTTTAGATTTTGTAGGAAGGAAAAATGGAGTTACAAAAATAAAATAGTAACAGCATATATAAATTTGCGCTCCTTTCTTTTTTAAAAATAGATTTTTTATTTATTTTTAAAAGATATTTAGATTATATAAAATGTTACATAAAAAAATATAAGGCATTTCCATATGCCCCACTCCCCACACCTCCCACTTTTCCCCACATTAACAATAGCTTTCATTAGTGTGGTACATTCATTGCATTTGATGAACACATTTTAGAGCACTGCCACTAAGCACGGATTATAGTTTATATTGTAGTTTACACTCTCTCCCACTCAATTCTGTAGGTTATGGCAGGATATATAATGGCTTGTATCTGTCATTGCAATGTCATTCAGGACAATTCCAAGTCCTGAGAGTGCCCCCATATTATACCTCTTTTTCTCTCTCCTGCCTTCAGCACCTCCAGTGGCCACTGTCTCCACATTAATGTTATAATTTTTTCCACTGCTAGAATCACAATAAGTCTATAGTAGAATATCAGTAAGTCCACTCTAGTCCATATTTTATTCCCCAATCCTGAGGATTCTGGGATGATGATGCCCACTCCACCTCTAATTGAGAGGGGGCTTTGATCCCATATGGCTGATGGATGGGACTCTCTTGTTTGCAGTTGTAGACACTCTCAGTTCCTTGGTATGCTGGTTGTCCATTCTCACTTCCTTGTTAGTTGTCCTGGGTGAGTCCAATGAACTGGAGAGTAGGTGTTGCAACTCCACTGAGGCTCAGGGCCCAGCTGGCACATGGACAGCCCAGAGATTCAAGTCTCTTGGACATGCACCTACCAACTCCAGAACCAACTACAGTTTCGAATAGAAGGGACAGAAGAGGTATGTGTAGAGAAGTCACAACTGAGTCCAACTCTGTCATTCGGGAGCACAAACTCCAAAGTAGGGCCCACTGGCAAGGCATCAAACTCTGGAGCTATCTGCCATGACTGGAGGACCTGGGTATCTCCGGAGCCCCCAGGAGCCCCACTATTTGGGGTAGTATCTACCTTGACCATCTATGAGATCCTGCTGAGACGTGCATAAGTGTCACCTCTCTGATGACCCCCCAACTCACTTTGAAGTCTCTCAGCCATATACACTCATTTGTCCTTACCTTTTCTCCCTTTTATTCAAGGTCTTTCTCCAGTGATATCACCAGCCAGTGCTTGGTAGTAATCCCTTGGTGCCAGGGAGGCTTATTCCCGTGAGTCATGTCCCACACTGGGGGGAAGGTAATGCATTTATATGCTGAGTTTGCCTTAGAGAGAGGCCACATTTGAGCAACATGAAGGCTCTCAGGAGGTGACTCTTAGGCACCCTACAACTCTAGGCTAAGTTGCAATTTCAGAAGTAAAGGCTCATAAGCATAGTCGTCAATATCAAGGGCCCATTATTGGATTATCCTTCTTCTCTAGTCATTGCCCTTGTACTTGCGAGATTGTTGCTGTCCCATTAGAGAATGTTGCAGAGCTCCCCAGGATGGGAATTCAATATTCTTTTGGTTATTGTGTGAATCGATCAGAAGCCATGATATGTGAAAAAGCGAAAGTGCTGCATACCGATCTTTTGAAAAACAAACCAGAACCGAGTGATGAGTGTTGAAGCTTTTAAGGCTAGCCATGGCTGGTTTGATAATTTTTAAAAAGAGGACTGGCATCCATATTGTCATGAGGTATGGAGAGGCAGGGAGGGCTAATAAAAAGTCTGCTGCTGAATTCATCAGTGAATTTCAAGACTGCATAGCGGTTAAGGGTTTTATTCTCCACGAAGTTTTTAACTATGATCAGACCGGAGTTTCTCAGAAAAAAATGCTGAATAGAACCTATATCACAAAAGAGGAGAAGGCATTATCAGGCAAGAATTTGTGACCAGAAGCTGTGACTCAGAGAGGCTTCAAAACATTTGAAGCTGACCACAAGGCTGCAGGTACAGAGGCTACAATTGTGCAGGATATTGTCTCTTTGGGCCAATCCATGGGTCTGAGGGTCAATGATGCTGATGTTGAGGAGTTAGTGGAGGAACATCGTGAAGAGCTCAGCAATGAGGAACTGCAGGAACTACAGAAGGAGCAGAAGTTCAAAACTTTGTGGAGAAATACCATCCAGACAAAGCTCTAACAAGCAGAAATGTGAATTCTTGAATGACCAAACAATTTAACACTTTTAAGGAATTCTGAAAAGATGACAGAAGCAGTCCTCACTGGATAAGTTTTTAGTGAAGGTGACAAAGAGTGTGTCACAGCCTGTGGTGCAAGTTGAAAAAAGGCAGAAAAGAGAAAGAACACCTGAAATGCATGTACCCGATGTTCTATTGGAGGGAGACTCTCCTTCCAAGCAACCCTCCATGTAACCTCTCCTCCTCACCACTCTCCTCCTACCATCCCTTTAGGCAATGGAATCTTCTCAGTACAGGCAAAGTTAAGTTTTTATTTTATTTAATCTAAGTATTTATTAACTTTTTGTTTTATTTCTCATGTAAAGTAATGATATATAACCCTCTTTTTAAATATTGCCTTAAACATGACTTAGGAACTCAATAAATTTATTTACGCTATTCCTTATGGGAAAAATTTGTTTGGTACTCGTCATTTTTGGTACTCATCACTCCTCTTACAACCAATTAACAATGAGTACTGAGGTACCACTGTAATGTGTTTCAGTTTCCAAGGCTGCTCAAAGCAGGTACCACAAAATGGGTTGGCTTAAATAATGGGAATTCATTAGTTTATAGTTTTAAGGCTGGGAAAATGTCCAAATCAAGGCATCATCAAAGTGATGTTTTCTGCCTGAAGACTGCCTGCAAGCGATCCTGGGTTTTGCTGCCACATGGCAATACACATGGCATCTGCTGGGCTCTTACTTCTCTCCTGGGTTTTGTTGCTTTCAGCTTCATGTTTCCATGGCTTTCTTTTCTTTGTCTGAATTTCATTCTCTTATAAAGACCTCCAGTAATAGAATTAAGACCATCCTGAATGAAGTGAGTCACATCTTAACTGAAGGAGCCTCATCAAAAGGACCTATTTTCACACACAGGAATGGGTCAACTTTAAGAACAAGATTTTCTGAAGTACACAGAGCTTCACACCTTCACAATATACCATGACATGGGTCTATTTGGATTTATCCTGTTTCGAGTTCACTAAGCATCTTGGATGTGTATATTCATGTCTTTCATTGAATTTGGGAAGTTTTCAGTCATTATTTCTTTGAATATTCTCTCTGCCCCTTTCTCTCTTTCTTCTCCTTTTGGGACTCCAACAATGCATATATTTGCATGTCCCATGATGTCCCACAGGTTCCTTAGGATCTATTCATTTTATTTTCACTTCTGCTCCTCTGACTAGATGATTTCCTTTGTCTTATCTTTAAGTTCACTGATTCTTTCTTCTGACAACTTCAATCTGCTCCTGAATCCCTCTAAGGCATTTTAAAATTTATCGTCGTCTTCAGCTCTGCTTGTTTTCGTTTCAAAGTTTCTACCTATAAATGCTCTTTTTGCGTTTATCTATTATTTTCCTAATTTCCTTTATTTCTTTGTGATTGTTTTCCTTGAGCTCTCTGAGCATATTTCGGGCTATTATTTAAAAATCTTTGGTATGTCCCAGGTCAGATCCTCCTCATCAATGCTTTCTAATGCTTCCTTGCCTGGGCCATCACTTCCTGTTTATTTCTATGTTTTTAGTCTTTTGTTAAAATCTGGACATTTTGATATTTTAATGTATCATCATTGGAATTTAGATTCTGAGTCATCTATTACTTAAGCTTGTATTCACTTAGTGTTAGGACAAAGCTTTCCTTGAATGTCAGGAACTAATGACAACAGCAAAAAAGAAGAAACAGAAGAAGCAGCAGAAGGAAAAAAGGAAACACCTTTGCCTGTCTTTGCAGCTAAGCCTGGTACAGTGCTCTTCTTCAGGGTTTATCCTCACAATGAGTTTAGAGAACAGCTCCAGGCCAAAGTATAGGAGCTACCCAGATCCTTTCTGCAAATGCATCTTGTCTTGGGCATACACAAGTGGCCCTGGGAATTTCCCATTTACATTGACAGTAATGTCCTCTATTCCCTAAGAAACAGGTTCTTCTCAGTTCAGGGCACTGCGCTGAATACCCTACAGTCAACAATTCCTTGCTTCAGCCAGCCACTTCACTGCTCTCACATAGCATTCTGAAGGAGTGCGCAGTGAGCTGCTTTTTACATGCAGGGCAAGTTCTGGAACAGCAAGTCCTTCAAGCCACCACCAGACAGATTGGGGCACACTGTTAACTGTTTTGAAGCTATGAGAAAGATGATTCTCCCAGTTCTTGCTGGTTTTTCAAAGCTTCTATGGGGGTATGGACCCCCAAACTGTCTCACCCCACCATTTTGATCAGGGTGGGCTGTAATTCATTTTTTCCCCACAGAGGACTCGGAGGTATACAGATCATGAGTACAATACAGGATTCCCATAGATTTGTATTATATACATGTAATTCATTTTTAATTGGTGCCACTCTTCCAGGTAACAATTGATAACAATTTTTTAAAATTTGCCCCTTTATCCATAATAAATTGCATTTTTATGTGTACATTCCTGTTTCCATTAATAGTTCTAAAAGTAACCAGTCTATGGCCTTTTGAAATAAAGGTGACGATAATTTCCTTATTGATATGCAAGAATGTTTAATATAGTACACACATTAATCTTTTATCATATGTTCCAACACTTCACAGTCTTCATTCTTTTAATTGTTTGTTTATATCATATTTTTTCATTTTATATAAATATATTTGTCTGTGACATAATGACTAAACTTGCTATTTTAAAATTTTTTGCTTAAAATATTTTTACCTATCCCAAATAAGTTCTACATTTTTCTTTTAGATTTTGTGGTTTTCTTTTCTCTCTTTCTCTCTTTTTTAAAAAAAATTCATTTACAATTTATTAGGGGAATGGAAAGGAGAGCACAGATTTGAAAGAGATCTGAAAGGTAGTATCAGTCTGTGCTAGAGAGAATAGGAAGAGAATTGGGGATGGGGAGAAGAATATAAAGGAAAGTTAAGGAGGCTGTCAGGGAGGGTTCAAAGTAAGAAAAAATGGCTTCTGGACTGAGCAAACAGCATTAAGAGATTGAGCTCATGTCTAATCACTTTCTTCTCTTTTCCTTAAAAGTCAAGTTTCTTGAAAGAGTAGTCTATGGTCCTATGTAGAGTCCTTGCCACTCATTTGCTCATCAACCCAAATGCAGTTGGCTCCTGTCTGACCACTCCACTGCTTTCATCAATTGGCCATAAATGTGATGGTTGATTTCTAAACTCTCAGTTCTATTCCATTGTTCTGTATGTCTGTCCTTGTGCTAGTACCATGCTGTTTTGATAAATATGGCTTTGTAATAAGTTTTTAAGATTGGGAAGTGTGAGTCCTCCAAAATTGTTCTTTTTCAATATGGCTTTGGTTATTTAGGTCCTTTATGCCATATAAATTTCATAATTGGCTTTTCCATTTCTGCAAAGGTTGTTGGAATTTTCCTTGGGATTGGACTGAATCTATAAATTGTTTTGGGTAGAACTGACATATTTGGGTAGAACACAACAATATTTAGTGTTCCAATTCATGAGCATGAAACGTCTTTCCATTTATTTAGGTTGTCTTTGATTTCTTTTAGCAATGTCTTAACGTTTTCTGCATACAACTCCTTTATATCCATGTTTAGATTTATTTCTAGATAATTGATTTTTTTAGTTGTGATTGTAAATGAAAATTTTTTCCTCATTTCTTCTTCACTGCTAATTACTAGTATATAAAAATATTATTGATTTTTTGTGTCTGGATCTTGTACTCCACCACTTTGCTGAATTCACTTATTAGTTCCAGTAGTTCTTTTGTGGATTTTCCAGGATTTTCCTATGATCAGGTCATCTGCAAATAGAGAAAGTTTTACTTCTTCCTTTCCAATTTGGATGCCTTTTGTTTCTTTCTCTTGCCTAACTGCTCTAGCTAGAACTTCTAGTAAAATGTTGAATAACAGTGGTGACAGTAGGTATTCTTGTCATGTTCCTGATCTTAAAGGGAAGGCTATCAGTCTTTCACCATTTAGTATGATGTTAGGTATGTCATTACTTGACTTAAACTCCAGACACCTTTAATACTGTTGATCATATACCACATGGTAAAATTCTCCACACTTATCTTCTACAAGTTCTATTTCTTATTCTCCCCCTTTGCTCTACCCACTCCATCTTAGCATCCTCCACAGCTCGTCTTCCTCTCTCTTAAATGATGGTGTACCCAGGGGATTCTTCTTCAGGAACTTTCACATCTTAGGACTATACTCTTCCTGTATGACTATATCCATATGTATAACCTCAGAAGATGATGATTCCTTTATCTTTTCCTATACCTGAGATTCTCTCCTGACCTCTAGAGACATATAATGCACCTGCCTCCTTTTCATTAGCATCTCACATTCTCCAAGTCCAACACTGAGTTCAACTTCCAGAAAAGGTGTGTTTAAACCTGACTTCCCAACATCTCCCATCTCGATGAAACTACACCTCCATTCAACAAATTACCCATGCCAGAAATCAAGTCTTATTCTTGATTCCTTCTTATCTATCATCTACTGCAGTCCGTATCCCACTCTTACCTAAGCAGTCAGTAAATCTTTCTCTCAGATTCTTTCTGCCAATCTCTCTAAAACTCATCCCTTTCTTTCTAGCCCCACTCTCATGTCTTTGGTTTAGAGATCCTCAAATCTCTCACTTAGATTACTCAAATAGTTTCTTAGTTAATCTCCCTGACTTCCTGTTTCTTCCCTCCCCAAAGCAGTGCATCACAAGCACTGAAGAGTTCTTTCTAAATTATAAATCCTTCTATGTTAATATCCTGCTTCAAATCCTTCAATTGCATCCTTTTACCTTAAATAATGATAATACTAGCTGTGGCCGTTTTTTTGTTTTGTTTTGTTTTGTTTTTGTTTGTTTGTTTTTGGGTTCCTACTACTTCCTATTTGTCAGGAACTCTAAAAAGTATGTTTTAAATATATTATAAGGGAGAGTTGGAATCTATACTTATAGCAACTGGCTCTAATCTGTCATACTATATCTTCTACACAAAAACCAATTTCTTAGTATTATATTTAAGATTCTTTAGGGTCTAATTCTTACCAAGTTCTCCAACCTTACTTTGTGCCACAGCCTCACACTCTCCTTCCCAACCACATCAAAAGTACTTTAATCCCCAAAATATAACATCCCCACCCCACCCCACCTCCAGCCCCGGTCCTTATTCATCGTATTTCTTCTGCCTGGAATTCCCCCTTACTTTGCCCCCAGAGTTATATACTCATTCTCCAAGAGTTAGTTCAGCTGTCACCTTTGGGTTAAGTAATTGAATATTTTATGATCCTATCATCCTCTATACACTTCTCTATCCTAGAACATACCATCTGGTAATTATTTACTTAGTGTCGAACTTTCTCCAAGGCCAGGACTCTATTTCTTGGATGAAATAATCAAATTAAGGCTGTACTCAGATTATTCAATAAAGGTTGGCTACAAGAATAAAATATCACCCAAGAAATGGTCAAGAGGCCTGTGTAATCAGCATGCTGAATTATAAAGGGATGTGTAAAATAACTCTGGAAACATTGATTTTGGCAGATCAAGACAATCAATGCTGACCTAAAAAATTGTTTCTGTAGTCAAAGATCTATTAGAGGTTTTCAAACAGAGGATGAACAAAATTTGATGTGCATTAAAAAAAAATAATAGACAGCACTGTGATGAGAGATTGGGGGGGGGGGGGCAGAGATAAGTAAGGAGACAGTTTAAAAAGCCCAGAAAAAAGTTAAGGAGAAATGATGAGTTCATTTTGAGAGAAAGCTTATTTCCTTAAACTGGCAGATATCCATGTGCTGATGCCTATCTTGTCACACTGTTTCATGTTAAATCCTACAACATAAACCATTTTATCATGCAAATTTCATATCACTACCAAATTAGCAGGAATTTAGAATTTTGAGTCTAGGGTCCAAAATGCAGATCAAATCTTGAAGATTTCAAATTTGAAGGCCTCAAGACTAGCCATACAAAATTGCTAACACTGACAATGAGAGAATAATCAGTAGAAGAAGAAGACTGATGGAACCCTGGCCATGCTTTTAAGACACAAGGTCTGTTCACAGCAAGGAGCAGGACCAAAAGAGTATAATATAGGACTAACTACAAACAATGACATAATAGTCCTGTCTCCAATGTGTCCCTAGAAAGATTTACTCTTCAGTTTATGCCTATGGCCACTTAAGCTGTTTACAGAACAGACTCAACAGGCTTCAGGAAAAATTTGCAATTTAGAAAGGCTATCCTGTTTCTGAACGCTCTATAATAAAATGCTTTCCTGATGCTGTGCAAACAGATTTTAATATAGAAATATATTTTTTCTGCTTGTTGTATCTGTTGCTGATGTTTGTGGTAAGTACTTTGCATCAATGGTTAAAAGTAAAGTATTCATCAAATACTACTCTGATAATCCCCTCTGATAACTCAATTCATCAACATGCTAATTTTAATTAAATTATATTTTACACAATGTAAAAACTTAAGACCATTTAGGACCTGTACGACCATATACAATACTTCATATTGTTGTCCTTAAACTAAGAATGCTTGTAAATTTGGTAATAATTAGAAGCTTATAAGGAAAAAGTCCTTCCATATAAACCTTTCTAACATGAAACAGTGAGAAGACAAGCAGAAGTCCTTTACTTAAAAGTTATGAAACTTTCCTTTTACAAAATGATTCATGTATAAGCCCTATAATAATCCTTTCAAACTATTAGAATCTGATTACTTTTTAAAAATATATGTTGTTATGCACAATTTTTGAGTTCTTACACTAAGAAAAGAGACCGCACAGAAAGGATGGAACAATGGTATGGAAACTTACCATCCTCTCCAATTGGACTCTTTATTGCAGACTTATTGCTTCCATGTGTTAAAGAAAAAAAAAAATCAAACCTTTAAGCCAACCACAATCCCTATAATTTCTGGCAGGCATATTAAGCACCGAATCCAAAAAAAAAAAAAAAAAGAAACATTTTTCTTATTATTATTATATCGCACAATCCTATCAGAGTCAAGATTTATTTCAACATTATGGGAATGTTTTGCAAATTGATGATAAAGGTTGGTTTTTACAATGCCTAAAGAAATAATAATGTTTAAAGCTGTTTAAATAGGACAAATTACTTGGTCTTAATATTTAAATAAATAACGCCTATTTTGAATATTGTATTCTAGACAATATAAATTAATTGCAGGGAATAATAAAATGTATGAGATCAATACATTTTTTTCACATCAAAAAACTATGGTTACA
>PVKH010001753.1:0-29230 GCA_004027955.1 Chaetophractus vellerosus
TTTAATGTGTACAATTTAGTGTTTCTTAGTATGCCCACAAAGTTGTACAATGTTCTAATTCCAGAAGATTTTTATCAACCCTAAAATAAACCTATACTTATTAGCAGTCAATCTCCAATCCTCCCTCACATGAGCCCTTGGCAACCACTAATCTTTTTACTGTCTCTATGGATTTGCCTATTCTGTACATTTCATATAAAAATGAATCAAAATGTACAGCCTTTTGTGATTGGATTTTTTTACTTAGCATAATATTTTCAAAGGTCATCCATGTCATTGCATGTATCAGTATTTTATTCCCTTTAGCTGAATAATATCCCATGTACAGATATACCACATAAAGTTTATAATTCATGAGTGTCCTTTCCTTTGAGGCTGAAGAACTCCCTTTAGTGTTTCTTGTAAGATAGGTCTGTAAGTAATGAAGTCTCTTAGTTTTTAGATTTATTCTGATAAATCTTAATTTCTCTTTCATTTTAAAGGACATGTTTTCTGCATATACAATTCTTGGTTGATGATATTTTTGTCTTAGAACTTTGAATATGTCAACCCACTGCCTCTGGCCTCCATGGTTGCTGATGAGAAATCAGTTTTATTTTTATTGAGGATACTTAGTATGTGATGAGTCAGTCTCTCTTGCTGCTATGAAGATTCTCTTTGCTTTAGCAGTTTAATTGTGATGTGGTTAGGTATGGCTGTTGTATTATTCAGCCAAAGAGGTGCCTTTGCAAAATATACCAATAATTGGTTGGTCTTTATAAAGGGTATTTATTTGGGGTAGAAGGTTACAGTTACCAGGCCACAAAGCATAAGTTTCTTCCCTCACCAAAGTCCACGTGTTGGAGCAAGACAGCTGCTGATGTCTGCCAGAGCTCAGGCCTTTGGGTTCCTCTCCTGCCGGGGCTGTGTTTCTCTCCCGGCTCAGTGCTTCCTCCACAAGGTCAGCTGTAGACTATCAGGTGAACGGCCCTCTCCAACATCAGAACTGCTTCTCAAAAATCTGCTTCTCAAATCTGCTCCCTCTGTCTTTGGCCTTGCCTTTTATACTTGAGACCACACACACCAAGGGGTGACGCTCAATGCCTTACTGACACAGCCCAGTCAATGCCCTAATCATAACCCAATCATGCCCAGATGAACAGATCAGTTTACAAGCATGATTCAATTTATATTTTTGGAATTCATAATTAGATAAAACGGTCAAAGCATTACAGCTGTCTTTGAGTTTATAATACTTGGATGTGTTTTGATTAATGTTTTTGGATGGATAGATTACTGTTCTCCCTCAAATTAAGGAAAATTTTACCTATAACACTTATGTTTCCAAACATTTTTTCTGCTTCTTTCTTTCCTTTCGTTTTGGGGTTTCCTTTAAGCATATATCAGTATGTGTGATATTTTCCCAAAGTCTTTGAACCTATGTTCAGTTTTCATCATTCTTTATTGTTTCTGATCCTCAGTCTGGGTCATCTCAATTGACCAACCTGATTCTTTCTTCTGCCTACACAAACCTGCTGTTTAGCCCTTCTATTGACTTTTTCATTTCAGTTCGTGTACTTTTCAACTCTAGAATTTCTCCTTGGGTCTTTTTATAATTTCTCTTTATTGGTATTCTCTATTTGGTGCTATATCATTCCAATACATTGTTTTAATTATTTAGGTATGGTCTTCTTTGCTTCTTTGAAAATGTTTAAAGTGGCTGACTTAGGTTCAAGTCTAGTAAGTCTAATGGTTGTGTTTCCTCAGGGGAAGCTATTGCTAACTGTTTTTTGGGTTGTTTTTGTTTTTGTTGCTCTTTTTTTTTCTGTTTTTCCCCCTGTGAATGGGTCATATTTTCTTGCTTCTTTGCATGTTTCATAATTTTTTGGTGAAAACTGGACATTTAAAATAGTATAATGTAGTAACTCTGGAAATTAGAATCCTCTCACCCATATTTTATTTCTGTCTCTGTTTGACATTGTTGTTGTTTTCTTGTTTTGTCTTTCCTGACCTAACTCCATAATGTCTGTTCTTTTTTGTGTGTGACTTTTGAAATCTTTGCTCAGTTTGTTTGGTGATCTGTTAATAATAGGACAGAGATTTCCTTAAATGTCTTGAACTAGAATATCCAAGCACATGCTAAAAGGCTCTGTGTATGTTGAGACACAGCTTTCAATGTTCCAGCAGGCAGGTTACCACTCCTCCTTAACTTTCTCCTATGCTTTCACAGAGCCTCAATGTCAACCAGAGGTAAAAGTTTAGGTTTTTTTCAAGTCTTTCCTGGTCACACACAGGCCTATGTATGTGTGGTTTTCTATGTTCCCAAGAATATGTTAAAGATTTTCAAAGCTTCCGATGGACTTGTCATTCCCCAGATTTTCCTTTTATGGTCTTGGGTCAGCTTCTTATTTATGTCAACTGTTATCTCTGCCTCAATCAGCTGAGTAATTACACAATTTTCCACTGATTTATTTGGCCAACAACTCTCGGAAAATTTTTTTCACAATGAGCAAGTTCTGAGTCAGGTCAAATAGACAAAGCCTACAAATGGAAATGGGGTTCCAAAGAACTACCAGGTAGATTAAATAATGACAGTTCTCTGTTGATGGGGTTTTACATGAGCTCTACACCTCTTCAGCACCCACCAGTGGTTGATTAACTACTGTTTTTAATGGAGACAGTGATTGCAATTCTTTTGGTTTTGAAGGCTACTGTTTAGCTGGTAGAAGGGAATGGGATAGCACAAGTTAAAATATCACACAACTCCATGTTTTTACTGAGATTCAGTCATTTTTTCTTGAATAAATGCTCCACAGATTGTTATAAGACCTTTGTTAATTTGTAAGTTTCTGGGGGCAAAAATGGCCTTTGACAATTCTTACCTGTGTTCTCATTGATTTTATGGAAGGGTATATTTCTGGAGGTCCTTATCTGCCATTTTCACAGTCACTCTTTGGCTAGGACCTGCATTAAAATTAAAAATATAAGTTGTGAGAGTGATATCCTTGCTATATTTCTGAAATTTTGGATAAAATACAGTCTTTTGCCATTAAGTATGATGTTTGCTGTGGGTTCTCCAAAAATAGACTTTACCATATTGAGGGATTTCCATCCTGGTCCTTGTTTGCTGAAAGTTTTAATAACTAATACATGTTGAGTTTTGTGAAATCCTTGTTCTGCAGCCATTGAGATAATTGTATGTTTTAGAATTTTTTTGCCTATTAATATGGTGAATTACATAATTGGTTTGCAAATATTAATCCTAGTCATGTTGTATTATTCTTTTTATATATTGTTCAATTTATTTGCTATTATGTTGCTAATTATTTTTGTTCATGAGGGAAATTGGTCTAAGCTTTCTTGCAAATCCTGTGGCTAGTTTTGGTATCAGAGAAATATTGTATTCATGAAATTAATTAGAAAGTGTTTCCTCAGTCTCTTTGCTCTGGGAAAAAATCATGTGGAATTAATATTATTGCATCTATAAGTGTGAATTGAATTCCCCATAGAAGCCATCCTGGCCTAGAGGCTTGTTTACTTGTTTCATAGTGATTTTAACTTACATCAATTTTATCTTCTAGATATACAGCTATTCAAAGCATTGATTTCCTCTTGACTGATCTTTGGTAGTTGTGTCTTTTAAGAAGTTTATGTTTTTAAATTGGGTTTTTTAATTTGTTGTAAAGGATATTTTCATAATATTCTTTTTTATTCTTTAAATGTGTGCACTATCTCTTGTAATGTTCCTTCTTTCATTCCGGAAAATGCTATTTTGTCTTTTTTTCCCTTGTAATTCTGGCTAATGGTTTATCAATTTTATTGATCTTTACAATGACCCAGTGTGTGTTTTAGTTTATTTTCTCTATTGTTTGTCCTTTTTATATTCCATTAATTTCTGTTCTAATTGTTCTGCTTGCTCTGGGTTTAATTAGCTCTTTTTTACTCAAATTTTTTTTTTCTGGCAGAAGTTTCTATTTTTGATATAAGATATTTCTTTTTTTTCTAACATAAGAATTTAAGTCAATATATTTTCCTCTAACATAGTTTTGCTATACCCAACATATTGGTTCAACATATTTTCTAATTTTACTTGTGGTTACTTTTTTTTCACTCATGAGTAATTTAAAAGTGGTTTATTTAATAAATGTTAGTTATATCAGGTTAGTTGATAACATTTATTTTTATTTTTTTTTAAAGATTTATTTATTTTATTACATATCTCCCCTCCCCCCGCTGCGGCGACGCGCCGAGAGTGGTCACTGCGCAAGCGCGGCTTTCCCCGCTTGTGGGCGGTCTCTGCGTCCGTTCACGGCCGGCTTTCAGTTTGCGGGTGGCTGGCTGCGCTCCATCCACGGGCGACCTGCCCTGCTCGTGGCGGCTCTTGCCCTGTCCGTGGCAGCTTCTTGCCCTGCCCACAGCGGCTCCGGCCCGCCCATGGCGGTTTGCCATTCTCAAGAGGGTCTGCCCGCTAGGAGAGGTCCCCGGGAATCGAACCCGGGGCCTCCCATGTGGCATGCCGGCGCCCTATCCACTGGGCTATCGAGCCGGCCCAGTTGATAGCATTTAAATCTTCTACATTTTCTTTTCACTATGCGTTAACCAATTACTGAGACAAAAGTGTTAATATATCCAACAATACTTGTAGATTCATATATTTCTCCTTTCAATTCTATCTTATTTATCTATGCATTTTAAAACTTTGTTATTAAGTACCTACACAATTAGGATTATAAATGTGTAGGCACTTAATACCAAAGTTATCAGTTGTTAAACTGACCTCTCAATCATTACAAAATATTTCTCTTTTCTCCAGTAATATTCCTAGCCCTGGAATCTACTTTGATATTAATATAGTCAATACAGCTTCTTTTGCTTTGTGTTTTCATGTTTTCTTTTTAATCCTTCTACTTTCAACCTTTTCACATCTTTATATTAAAATGTGTTCCTTGTATTCCACATAAAGTGGGTTTTGCCAATAAATAGAGTTTTAAATCATTCCAATTAGACTGAATATAATTGTTGACGCTGTTCGCTTTAAACCTGCAATTGTGCTATTCGTTTCCTATTTGCTTCAATGGCTCTTCATTCATATTTTCCTCTTTTCATGCCTTCTTTTGGGTTAATCAAATAATTTTTATGATTTTACTTTCTCTTCATCATTGACTTATCACTCATATTTTTGTTTCCTTTTTCAGTGGATACTCCAGGATTCATTATATATATCCTTAACGTATCACATATTACTTTAAAATATAATACCACTACCTGGTCACTTTAAGAGGATAATATGAGTTTATATCCATTTCCACCTTTCTGTGCTCTTGATATTATTACTTTTATTTCTATATATGCTATAAACTATATAAAATATTTTATTATCTTTATTCACACAATCATCTATTTTGTTTGTTTGTTTCAAATCATTCCCATACCACATTTTATTCAATTAAATACAGTATGACTTCCAAATGGTGTTGGGGTGTTGCTGGGTCTTTCTCATCCACAGCACCAATGATTTGTTTCACTCAGTTCTTGGTTACCATGTAGCAGAAACTTCAAAGAGTTTGGCAGAGCTGCCAGAGATGCTTCCTGCCAGAGAAAGCTTTCTTCATTCTTTTTAATTTCTTAACCTTTTCCCTTCTCTCTGAGAGGGATTCTGCATAGGAATCTGTCTATTCAAGCTCAGTGTCAGAAATCTCTCCAACTCTCTGTCCTCACATCCAGCCTCTGCTTGACTGGGACTCTTTCCTACTGTGCTGGTGCCTGTAACACTACTGGAGTGGTGACAGTGATTCTGCAGTGAAGAGAAAGGTTACCGTCTTTAAGATTCTTCTGCCCCCTTTGCCAGAGAGTGGTTGGGACAATGGCGACCTTCAGCTTTGGCTCCCAGCAATCTGAAGCAGCTAATTAAAATAGTGATCAGGCTGACCAGGAGCCAGGGGACTGGAGTTACACCTTGATGGTCTCCATGTGCCTTCCCCAAAGAATGGAAAAATAGCGAACTTTACCAGATTTTCAGTGCCTTTGGAAACATTTAGATATCTTGGATTAATAACACATCAGCATTTGTTCTCTGAACCAACCTGAACAAGTACAAATATCTTTCAATGCCAGCAAATATGCAGAAAGTGATCAGATCCAGACCTATGCTGAAAATAAGGGGAAAAAAATAATGAGAAGCAGATCAAGAGAAAGTGGACAGAAGATAGTTGGAAGGAGGTTGAAAATGGTTAAAGACTCACTGCACATCCTCTTATCTGCACAATCATCTTTTAAAGACATTTAAATATGAAGAAAATATATTTTATATTCATCCATATAATTATAAATTCTGGCACTTTTCGTTCATTCATGTGTGCCTGTTAACTTATATTGAGGCAACTTACTTTGTATAATGGAAGAGTATTACATAACAGAGAATAATGTATCAGTTCTGTCTCCAGAACTGCTCTCAAAGCCCACAGGCTATAAAATACCCTGTGGCATTGTCCGAAATATATCTACCTGCTCCCTCCAGGATCCATTTCTGCAATGTTTTTAGCCAACATTAAGCAGAGACAACATTCCCACCACATCTAGGGGACCTGAGCAAGCTCCAGAAACAGGAAAGCCCAGAGACAAAAGTCCAGAACTAAGCCTCCCACTTTGGCCCAAGTCAAAGGCCCACCTTTCAAGTTCTTGCTTTCAGTCCCTGAATCAGCATTTCTTCTCAGGATGACTGACATTGGAGATGATCACTCCCCTTAGTGGAAACTCAAATTTCTAACTTTGTCCTGTGCCCTCAACCTGACATTCAGAACACAAATATTCTAACATTAGTATCTGTCTCAAAATATGCGTTATTGTGTGATCTTTAACAAACTAAGACCTGTTCTTTACCATCATTTCCCTAGAACAATGTTAAGAGCATGACTACATATCTTTCTGTTTTCCTGATCTTCTTGAGGTAGCTATTCCAGAGGAAGTTGTATTTAGTGCAGTAGTTATTTGCCCAGATTCTGAAGCCAAACAGCTTCAGATTGAATCTTATTCTGATGCATATTGTTTCTGATTCCTAAAAGAAACTAATGTCTCTACTTGTCTCTCAGTGTTCTCATCTGTAATGCTAGGATAATACTAATATGTTTCTCATAAAGTTGTAGGGTTAAATAACTTAATATACAAAAAGAATGTAAATGAGTGCATGGCATAGTGTTCAATAAATGTGTGTTGTTTTATGTTCTCCACTCTAACACTGGAGAATCTACAGGCACTATGTAGCATGAATCCATGCTTAGAAAACAAATTTATGCAAAACAGAACATAATTAGAAATGTTACTCCATAGATTTATCTTACCATATTTTCTAAAAAGAACCTTATATTAGGTGATGGTCTTCATTTCATATTTGCACAATTATTGGTCGATTCACTTATTTTTTCCCAGAACAAAACACTTGTCTGCAATACATATTCTTTGTCTCTATTTCTGATAAAGCACACAACTGCTTAAAGCTTTGGAAAGAAAAAGTGTTTTCCCCCCCCAGGATTTACAATTTTTATCAAAACCATAAAAATCTTAAGAATAAGTTACAACCTGGGCCCCTTGGACTCTGAGCCATAAGGTGAATAATACCTCATAACTTACAAATTTTACTATGTTAATTTACATGCCAACTGCATAGTAGATATTTGATAAATGCTACTTCTAATATTCTTAATATATTAATATTTATGTATGTTACTTATTTACTACCATTTCAATCACTGTCTGGTGATTATATATATATATATATATATATGAATTATATAGAACAGTAATCCAAGTTTAAATCTTTAGATGGGTTTACTTGTGTCCCCCCAAACATGTTGAAGTTTTAAACTCTTGTTCTTATGACTGTGACCCTATTTCGAAATGGGATTTCTGCAGAAGTGATCAAGTTAAGATGAGGTCATGCTAAAGTAGGGTGGGCTAATCCAATTATACCAGTTTCCTTACTAGAGGAGGAGAAGAGATACAGACCCAGACAGAGAGGGAAGTGGGTCATACAAAGAGGGAGACAGAGACTGGACTTATGTTTCCACAGCATAACAAGGAACAACTGGAGACCACCAGAAGCTGGTAGAGGCAAGGGAAGATTCTTCTCTAAAGTCTTCAGAGGGAGCATGGCCCTGCCAACAACTTAACTTCAAACTTCTAACTAGAACTGTGGGGCAATAAATATCTGTCTTTTAAAGATACACCCCAGTAGACATGTTAAGTAATTCATCTAAGTTCAAATTCCCAGTTGATGATAATGTTAGGATCCAAGCTAAGCTCTCTGTCTACAGAGTCTGTAAGCATAATGCCTCTGTAATAGTGTAACTGATTCCAGAGAGAAGAATGGGCAGAAGAAAACTGGCAGTAGCACGTGGCATAGTTGGATGTCCAGTCTCATGACACATCCATAAGATGACTCACATGAAAGCTAATGGATTGTTTTAATACTTGAAGAAAAGGTTACATAGAATTAATTTCCAGAGCCTCACATATTTGCTTATAAAGATATTATAATTGAGAAAACATTGCTTACCATCCATCTTTGTATCTATCTCTTTCTAGGTCTACCAGACATATCTTTTTGGCATGTCAGTTGAAATCAATTTAGTGCTGTTTGAAGATAATATAGTGATGGAGGGAATTACTTTAAAATGTTTGCTTAATATTTTATTACAAAAGAAATATAGGGTCATTTTAGAAAATTTAGTTAAGCAAAAGCCATAATTCACTCAAGATCTTACCAGCTGCATTATGCATGTGTGTTGCTGTGTGCATGTGTGTGTGGTATGTCTCCAGCTAAATATATCTCTATATAAACCACAAATGGTAACATAGCAAACCTAAAGCTACATAAATTATTTTTATTCATTACTATCATGAATGTCCCTTCTAGTTGTATAGTGGAGTTACACATGCATGCATTTCAGAAAACACTTTTATGTTCCAGGAAAACATTGAAATAGTAGGCAGGCAATGAGAGAAAGAAAAAGAGAATAAAGGCAATTCTGCCCCATTCCACATCTGGAAGAAGATGAAAAGAGAATGTCTGTGGTTGCCTCAAGGCTGCTCAGTTCCTCTGATCCATTCTTCATGTGAAGTTCTATCTACCACACTGGGTGTTTGTGGATATGTACTTTTCATAGTGCAGCACAGTCTTTGGATCAAGTCAACTACTTCGTCTTGTGATCTGTTCAAGTGTTGTATAATGACTAGTTGGATTGGGGTCATTGAGAGAGAGAGTCAGTGGTGACACCAGTCACCACCTTCAGGGGAGGAGTTCTACCACAAGGAGGATAGCAACTGTAGTTTGCAGGTGTCAGGGTTACAAGTGAAAGCACATTTCGCACAGGCACTAAATGAAACAATGCTTTACTAACAGAGAAAAAATACGGATCATGCTCAGCTTCAATAGTGGTCATTGATCCGTCATGGCCAGTGAGTTTCCATCTGCAGCTTACGCATGGAGATGGTATTCATACTCACCTCTCGGGCTGCAAGAGAAGGACCCTGCTCTTGCCCCACTGGGAATGGGAGCAGTGGGGTGCCCAGGTGCCATGGAAAGCATATATTTAGCCAGGCAGTCTCTGTGAATGATAACACATGCTTGGGGCAAAAGGGAAAGAAAGGTGCCTGCAGACTATTATCTGCTAGAGAGAATTAACAAAACCCCAAGTTGTTTCTTTGAAAAATTCAATGAAATAAACCAATCTTTGGCTAGACTGACAAAGAAAAAGAAAATGCAACTGAATAAAATTAAAAGTGTAAGAGGGACATTACTACCAAGCACAAGAAAAATAAAAGTCCAGCAACAGATCGCTTCACTGGTGAATTTCAACAAACATTCAAAGAAGAATTAACATTAATAGTGCTCAAATTCTTCCAAACTTTTGAGGAAAAGAGACCACTTCCTAATTCATTTTATGAGGCCAGCATCACCCTACAACCAAAGCCAGATAAGAATACCACAAGTAAAGAATATTAAAAACCAATAACCCTTATGAATATAGATGCAAAATTCTCAGAAAATGATCAAACCTAATCCAACAGCATATTAAAAGAATTATGCACATGCTAAAATGAGATTTATCCCAACATTTTAAGAACCAATTAATGTAATACACCATGTTAAGAGAACAAAGGGGGAAAAAACATGATCTCAATGAATGCAGAAAAGTCATTTGACTAAACTCATCACACCTTTTTGGTAAAAGCACACATAAAAGCATAGAAATAGAAGGAAATTTCTTCAATACAAGGAAGGGCATAAAACCACAGCTAACAAATGTAATTTAAAAAACTGTAAGCTTTCCCAAAAAGATCAGGAGCAAGACAGGAGCAAGACAATGATGCCCAATGCCACCACTGTTTTCAACATTGTACTGGAAGTTCTAGCCAAAACAATAATGCAGAGAAAATAAAGGGCATTAAAATTTGAAAGAAAGAATTAAAACTTTCCTTTTTGCAAATGGCATGTTCCTCTATATGGAAAATCCTGAAAAAAACACAATCAAGCTACTAGAACTAATAAACTAATTCAGCAAAGTGGTTGGGCACAAAATATCCATATTTCTCTATATAGGTATTGAACAATCTGAATAGGAGATGAAGGAAAAATTTCGTTTACAATAGCAAGTAAAAGAATCAAATATCTAGGGATAAATTTAACCAAGAATGTAAAGAACTTGTATATGGAAAACTACAAAACTTTGCTGAAAGAAATCAAAGAAGACTTAAGTAAATGGAAGGACATTCCATGTTCACAAATTGGAAGACTGAATGTTGTTAAGATGTTAATTCTAACCAAAATGATTCATAGATTTAATCCTACCCCAATAAAAAATTCAACAGCCTTCCCTGTAGAAATGGAAAAGCCAACCACAAAATTTATATGGAAGGGTAAGGGGCCCCAAATAGCCTAAACCACCTTGAAAAAGAACAACTTGGAGGACTGACACTTTTTTTATTTTAAAACTATTACAAAAGTTACAGTTATCAAAACAGCATGATACTGACACAAGAACAGACAGAACAATGGAATCAAGTTGAAAGTTCAGAAATAATCTTTAACATCTATGGCCAATTGATTTTAGACTGGTGTCAAATACACTCAATGGAGAAAGAATAGTCTCTTCAACAAATGATGCTGGAAAACTGGATATCCATCTGCAGGGAATGAAAGTGGATGCCTATCTCACACCATATACAAAAAATAACTCAAGGGAGCAGATGTGGCTTAAGCAGTTGAGTGCCTGCTTCCCACATGAGAGGTTCCAAGTTCAGTCCCTGATGCCTCCTAAAAACAAAAACAAGCAAAAAGTAAACAAATGAAAAAAACCAACTCAGGGGAACCGGTGTGACTCAGTGGGTGGTTGAGTGCCAGCTTCCCAGGTCCTGCATTCAATCCCTGGCCCCAGTACCTTAAAAAAAAGTAAATAAACTAACAACAACAACAAAAAAAAAACCTCAAAATGAATCAATGACTTCAATATAAGAAACAAAACTATAACATTCCTAGAAGAAAACATAAGGGGGCATCTTAATGACTTCTGTTAGGCAATGGTTTCTTAGACTTTAACCAAAAGCATGATCAGCAAAAGAACAAATGTTTAAATGGAACTTCATGAAAAAAATTTTGTGCATTGAAGGACTTTAACATGAAAGTGAAAAGACAACCTACAGAAAAGGAGAAAACATTTGGAAACCACATCTCCAATAAAGGCTTCATATCCAGATTATAAAGAAATCTTATAACTCAACAACAAAAAGCCAAAAAGCCAATCAAAATTTGGCAAAAGATTTGAATAAACATTCCTCCAAAGAAGACATACAAATGGACACATAAGCACATGAAAAGGTGTTCAACATCATAAGTAATTAGGGAAATGCAAATCAAAACCATAATAAGACACAATATCACACCCTGTATAATCCCACTATTAAATAAAATGGAAAATAATTTTTGGAGAGAATGTGGAAAAATAAGAGCATTTGTTCATTGTTGGTGGGAATGTAAATTGGTGAAGTGGCTGTAGAAAACAGTTACGAGATCTTCAGACAGTTAAATGTAGAATTACCATATCACCTGGCAATACCACTTCTGGATATATATCTAAAACAATTGAAAACAGGGATTTATAAGCAGGGTCTTGAACAGACACTTGCACACACATAATGAGAGAAGCATTATTCACAATTGCTAAAAGGTGGAAGAAATCCAAGTATTCATGAAAAGATGAATGGATTTAAAAAAGTGTTGTATACATACAATGAAATGTTACTTGGCTGTAGAAAAGAATGGAACTTTGATACATGCTACAACACAGATGAACCTCAAAGACATCATGTTATGTGAAATAAGCCACATAAAAAGGACAAATATTGTATGATCTCACTGGTATGAAATAATTTGAATATGCAAATTCATAGAGTCAGAAACTAGAATATGGGTTACCAGGGTCTGAGAAGGAAATAGGGATTGGGGAATCAAGACTTTATTGGTAAAGAGCATCTATCTGGGCAGATGGAACAATTTTGGTTTTGGTAATGGATGGTGGCAATAGTAGCACAACATTTTAATGTAATTGACACAACAATATTGTATCTTTGAAAGTGGTTAACAGGGAAATTTGAGGTTGTATGGTACCAGAATAAGATTTTCAAACCATAGACCTGTACAATATAAACAGTGAGCCTTAATTTAAACTATGGGCTTAGTTAAGAGGATATATATAGTAATATAGTTTCATAATTGATCAAAGTTACCACACTAGCACAAAGTGTTCATAATAGGGAAAACTGTCTGTGTGAGGCAGGGTAACAGAACTCTGTACTTTCTACATGATTTTTCTGTAAATATATACTTCACTAGTTAAAATAATATAATATTTGAGAAAATTACACCTTGTTTTCTTTTTTAATTCAAACACAGTGCCGAGATGTTGTAAGGCTTCTTTAAATTGTTCCTAAAAAGGTTAGATACCCCTGCTCCCAAGTTTACCATTAACCACTAAATTTACCTAACGGCTATCCAAACTGACATCTAGACACTATAGGTAGGGCAGACAATCTTAAGAATTCGGCACACTGTTAGTGGGCCTTAATTTGGAATATATGTTCCCCAATGTAACAGAGTTACACTCATTTATAATTTCTCTATATATGGCCCTTCTGCCCCTTTTATTTTTACCTGTAATTAGCACTATACTTGTTAAATCTATGTCCCAAAGATTTAAATCTTAGGTCTGTTCATATGCCAGTTGAGCCCTGAATCTCAGCAAAGTGGCAACACCTACTCTCCAATTCGCTGCATCACCCAGGACAGCTAAAAAAAGGATGATAATGTGGTACATTTGTTACAATGCAATGAAAGATGTTGTTAATGTGGGAAAGCATGGGACAGGGAGGGAGTCGGGCATATGGGAGTCCCTTATATTTTTTATGTAGCATTTATGTAATCTAAAGCTTCCTTAAAAATAAAAATAAAATTTTATAAAATGAATGATGATGGGCAACGCCCATTCTGAAACACAGAGAGTATCCACAACTTTAAGCAAGACAGTGCTATCCATCTGTCCCAAGGGATCTAAGCCCCTTCTCAATCAGAAACAGAGTTGGCATCACCATCCCCAAATCCTCAATATTGAGGAATGAACAAATATAAGGGGGTAATGCAACTATGGACTAAAGTAGACTTATTATTCATCTAGTAATGGAAAAACTTGCATCATTGATATAAAGCGGTGGCCACCAGAAGTCTTGAGGGAAGGGAAAGGGAAGAATAGGTGTAATTGGGGCATTTTAGGGACATTGGAATTGTTCTGCATGACATTGCAATGATGGATACAAGCCACTGCACATTTTTCCAAAACCTATAAAATTGTGAGGTGCAAAGTGCAAACCATATTGCAAACTATAGACCATGGTTTATAGAAATGCTTCAATATGTGTTGATCAATTGTAACAAATGTACCACACTAATGAAAGATGATGTTAATTGGGGAAAGTGGGAGAGGGGAGAGGGGATTTAGATAGATAGATAGATAGATAGATAGATAGATAGATAGATAGATAGATAGATAGATAGTAGTCAGTTGCTTTTTTTTTTAAGGAGGTACCAGGATTGAACCCAGGACCTTGTACATGGGAAGCAGGTACTCAACCTCTTAAGCTACATCTGCTTCCTAGCCCTATATATACTTTAACCAATTTATTGAACTATATCATTCATACATGAACATACATAAACTATGTGTTCAGTAAACATCATGAACTCACAAAACAAACATGCATAACATCATACAGAGCTCCCACTCATCCCCCACCACAAACACCCTGCATTGTTGTGAAACATTTGTTAACAAATCATGAAAGAGCATTGTCAAAGTATTATTACCAACCATAGTCCATATCTTCTTCTCCTATACATTTTGTATAGGATTTATTTATTTATTTATTTATTTATTTACTTTTATCCATGTTTACACCCCCCACCATTTTTGCTGTTTCCGTGTCCATTCGCTGGGCTACCCTGTGTCCATTTCCTGCCCTCTCTCCTCATTCTTCTCCTCCTGTCGTCACTGGGATTCAATCCTTGGAACCTCCGATGTGGGAGAGAGGTGTCCTACCGCCTGTGCCACCTTATTTCCTGGTTTTTCAGCACATCTCATTTTGGCTCTCCCTTTTGTCACTTTCTTGTTACATCATCATCTTGCTGCATGGCTCGCGGGGCCTGGCGGTGCACCCGCACACAAGACCTGGTGGCTCATGTGCCTTCTATATTTTGCTTTTTTAAAATTTTTACCAGGACGTCCCAGTGATCGAACCCATGTTCTTCCATATGGGAGATGGACACCCAACCACTCGCGCCACATCCATCCCCCTGGTATATCTCTTAAGGTGGACCAAAGATACCCAAAGTCATAGTCTTTTCCCATAAAGGATGGTCATATAATAACTCAGGCTTAGTTTATCACCAGCATTCCAAAAACCAGACCTAGGGAGAAAAACTAGGTCTGAGGACACATGCATGGTTTTTAATATAGCGAATGTTTATCCTACCCTGATTATAAAAAATCAGGATAGTGAGAATCTTCATATCCACTCCTATATTTTTGATGTAGCATTTGTTTAATCTAAAAAAAAGAAAAAAGAAAACAATAAAAGTGATATTATTTTAGTAAACAGTCTTGGAGGCTTAAAACCTCTCCTTAAATAAAATTAATGAATTTTTATACCAAAACACACACACACACACTGAATTGGTATAACAAGCAGTAGCATATTTTTTTTAAATGCCCAAATTGAATCATATGTGATTGGTATTAAATTGTCAAACAACATTTTTGAGCATTATTTTATATTGTGTCACTGTTTACAAGTTTTTTTTTTTTAATTTAAGTTCCTGTTTCAAAGATCTGGTTTTCAAGAACATCCATTTATTTTCGGAGGGAAGAAACAGTTATTTTAGAGTTCAGAACTCCCCCATCAGCTCTTTTTCAATACTTGTGCAATCTCAGTCCATTACTTTCTTAAGCTTTGTCCCAAGGTGAAAGGAAGAAATTTTTACTACATAGTTACAAAGTTTTTATGAGACAGAGCTAACATTAAGAGTGCTTTGAAATTATGGAGTGAAGGATGTTATTCATGTTGCAAAGGCTATAAGGGCGTATACTATTGATGGCATGGTTGAAACTAATTTAGTGAGGGAAAGAAATCGGCACATGATATAAACCGATGACATATTTTTCTTTCTTTTTGGCTATTAAATGAAACATAGCAAAGGTCAAAACAAGTGTAAATCTATCAATTACCATTGGTCAATTATCAAAACCAAATTGCTTATGTCTGTGATATATTCAATTGCATTAGTACCCACTTCCAGTAGCTCTTTAAACAAAGCCAACATCTTCACTTTCTACCAGATGATATAAAAAGAGATTCTTTTGGGAAAGAAGCAAATAAGTAAATCATAACATGGTTGCAGATACATTCCCCCTAATGTCTACAAACGCAAATTTTTAACTCTAAATACATAAAAGTACATAAGCATTTAATAATCACAGGTTCACATATTTTCCTTTTCAAGAATGTGCCAAGGGTAGAAGTGGTGTTTATTTAAATGTTTTATTGATGCATTTATTTTAGTTCTACTATTTAATAGTCTTAAATTTTGAGAAAATAACAATCAAAATTCATTGGGTGGTTATTTTATAGGCCAGAAGTCTACTAAAGATTTTCCAGTTTATTTTTTACCTAATTTTCTTAATAGTACTGTAGTATGGTGGGGTTAAAGTCAGCCCCTAGCCCCATTTTGTAAATGATACAAGTGAAACTTTGAGTGACATTCAAATTACTAGCATTAGAGAGCAGTCAAACCAGAGTCTAACCCAAGCAAGCTTTTTCTTAAAGTTCAGTAATGTAACCAGTTTAACACACCACCCAATGTTAGTGGCTAAGGAAAAGAAAATCATCTGAATCTTCTTATACATTGATGAAACTTATTGCCAACAGTTTTTAAGGTGTGGCCCAAACTAATTTCAAAACTCTCATTCTTATAAGAGAACATATAGAAGCTCCATGATGTGATTCCACAACAGAATAAATACCAAAGGAGCTATCCAGGTGTCTTCTATTCAACTATCCTTTAAAGAGAATTGTAAAAATGTATGACAATGACACTTAGCTCACTATTTTTTTCTTTTTGAAAACATAGCTATTTTTTATACCGTACAATGTATTTTACTTGGTTTACCATATAATATGCTCATTTTTAATTGCATCATTATATAAAGACAAAAATTTCTAGGATTTGATTTATAGTATGGTATATGTTGATAGACATCATCTATATAAACAATGGCACTTTGGGGAACCCAGTTATCTTTTAAAATATAAGGTATTCCTGAGAACCAAAACATTTGTGAACCACTGCTACAGAGCATATCAATTAACCATCATTTTCCCTGTCTGGGTCAAATTAGCTAGATTTTCATTAAGTCTAGATGTTTTAAAACAGTGTATTTGCTTGGATTTGGAAGCCTATTATCCTTCTGTAAAGTCATCCAATTTCATTCTGAAAAATCTTCCTTTAAAATATTGTATATAGGGGGCCGGCTGTAGCCCAGTGGATAGGGTGCAGGTTCACCACATGGGAGGCCCCGGGTTCAGTTCCCGGGGACTCTATGAGCGGGCAGACCCCCTTGAGAGAGCAAGCGGCCGTGGGTGGGGCAGAGCCGCCATGGGCAGGGCAAAAAAAGCTGCCACGGGAAGGGCAAGTTGCCCATGAACAGAGCAGGGCCGCCCGCGAACGGGACAAGCTGCCTGCGCAGTGAGCTGACTCGGCATGTTGCTGCAATGGGGGGAGACAAAGCAGACATGGAAGAATGTGAAAATGAACACAGCAAGAACAAGCAGAAAGGAGGGATATGTAACAAAAAAATAAAATAAAATGAAATAAAATATTGTATAAAGCTGATTTTTTAAATTGACCCTGGATTTGAAAAGATTACTAGTTCAAAATCAATGGAGTGGTTTTTCATTCTTAATAATTCAGGATCAAGTTGATTTTAACTTGGTTCTTTATAATAACCCACAGAGTACATGAAACACTAAATAGAAGAAACCTTATTGAGCGAAGTACTCCTGTTAAAGTTTTCATCTCTTTGTGTTGCTAGGAAACAACTTCACCATCAGCCCAGTGTTTAAACTCGGAGCATCTGCTTCATTTAAAGTCTGGCTTCCAGGCAGTATAGATTGCATTGAGCACTGGGAGGGGGAAAAAGCAAGAGAAAAAGCAATTACTTTCTGAAAACAAAAACGATGTTAAAAGTCTTGAAAGTAGAGAGTCTTATGCTGTATTTGTAATTATGTTCCTTGGAAAATGCTGCTGGAGGGTTTGTCTTTCTGCAAACTCATAAAACTGAGGTCCAGAGTAGAAATTGGGATCATTAGGTTCAAGGTCTTAAGAAATACAGAGTATGTATTGAGTGGCGGTGTAGAAACGTTTGAGGATGATGTGAGGCGGTAAATACTTTCTATGCAGTTTACCTGTGTTGTAATTCATTCTTCCGATGCAAAATTACTTCTTTAGAGAAATATTTTGCAATGTATACAGCCCGTTCTTTCCTTCATCATTTCATATTTCAGCTTATTTTAACACCTTCTGACCTGTCTTTCACAAGATAGAGCAACAACACGTATTGGTCAATGACCTGTACTTTTTATTCAAACTGGTATAGTATCCTAGAACCCTTTTTCAAAGCACATCTGCTTAAACGAATTAATACTAGCATTTCTACTGTTCCATAAAGGAGAAAAATTAATTTCTATGCTAACGTAATGTGTGCCACTTGAACCCTTTCTAAGAAAAAGTGAAACACGTTATTTATTTTGTCTTAACAAGTCTAACTGCTATGAGCTGAATGGTTTCTTCTGTTTCACAGCATTTCACTCCACTGAAGGCTGAGAAGGAGGAGGAGAAGGATGAGAAAGAGAAAGAGCATTGAGGAGAGAGCTACAAAAGGAAGACCTGGGAGAGGATTTTAGAGTTTTTCAGGAAATATATCTCATTTACCTGAGAAGAACATATATAATTTGTCCAACCTTTCTCGAGATTCATTTTAAGGTTGGATTTAGAAGGAGGCAACAGTTTTTAATACTCCCCACTCTGTAGATCATCAGCACTCCCAGACTTCCTGCTGAGGATGCACCAGTAGCCCCTGTATGTAGATGGTTTGACTTCTGTGACTCTCTCCTTTCCTGTATATCCAGAGGTAAATAACAGTGCTCCTCAGTCACTGGACCCATTTTTCATGACTTAGACCCTGATCGCTGACCCAACATGAAATTTGCTGGTTGGCATTTTCTTTCCTTGGATCTCTACACAAATTATCAATTCATACCTTTGCCTCCCTACTGACACCACCAGCCTTGTACCAGTCTCTGGCTCTAGGTCCTTCCTGACCTCCCTACTCCCACCCTAGCCCAATCAGGCAGATCCTTCATTCAGGCTGCTATTGGTTCTCTGGCTCAATCCCCTAGATCATTCACTTAGAAACAACGTACCCTATTTTCCAGAACCAACTTTTTAATATGGTATCCTTGCTACTTCCACAAGTAGAATCCTTGCATCCGTATCTTTATCATATATTTTTCATTTTTTGAAATTAATTCTTATTTTCTATTACCTACTGTTGAAAAACCATACAGTGCTAATTGTTTGGGGGTTTTCTCCTAGACCTTACAATTTATAAATTTCCATGTGTCTTTTTTCAGACACATTTCATTTCAATTTCACTACATTACAAAAATCTCTTGGGGTAATGTGATGTTATATCTTGATGAATTTTCATAATTCCATTGTTTTAAATTAAGCAAAGTTGAATAAAGATAATAAATTCACATTCATATTGCACAACTTGTTTTATTTCTTCTCATTTCATATAGGCAGTCAAGATATTCAAGGCCAGTTATATGAACAAAAGTTCAAGCAGAAAAAGAAAAGCAAAAAAGTACTTAAAAGTACAAACTTTTAAAACCAGAAATATGGCTTTCAATATTAGAGGCCAGTCTTGTAGGACAGTTTTTCTGTTAGCAGTGTGAGCGAATACAAAAGGTTTGACCCAATTGAAAAATTTTATCATTTGCAATTGATGACCTTGGATGGTAACTGGAGTCAATGCAACTGAAATATTATTCTCTCTAAAATAAAATAAACATTCAGAACTGTTTGAAAGAGGTTATGATGATTTTAAGACTCTAGCTCAAAATCCACCTCCTGCATGAAATCTTCCCAGATAAATTTATTTATGAACCCTCCATTACAGACCTCTATGTTTTCCTCTTTTTTTAAACTTTATTTTTAAAGGAGTTTTAGATCACAGAAAAGTTCTTTCAAACATATAGGGGATTCCCATATACCCCACCCACTCCTCCTCTCACATTTTTTCCTATTAATAACATCTTTCAATATTGTGGTACATTTGTTACAATCGATGTACAAATATTGAAGCACTGCTACTAAGCATGGTCTATAGTTTACATTATGGCTTACACTTTCCACTGCACAATTTTACAGGTTATGATAAAATGTATAATGGCCTGTATCTGTCATAACAATATCATGCAGTCAATCTAGTATCCCCAAAATGCTCCATGTTACACGTATTTTTCCCTCTCCCTCCCCTCAGAAACTCTGGTTACCACTATCTTTATATCAGTGTTACAAGTTCTTCCATTATCAGAATAATAATATGTCTAATTTGGTCCCATAGCTGCATTCCCCCTTATGTTTGTTCATTCCTCAATCTTGTGGATTTTGGATGGTTATGTCCACTCTGCTTCTGATTGAAAGGGGCCCTAGATCTTATGAGGTAGATGGAAGGAATTGTTTTGCCTGCAGTTGTAGATACTCTGCTTTTTGGGAGGGGCGTTGTCCATCATGATCATTTTGTTAGTTGTCCTGGGTGAGTCTGATGAACTGAAGAGTAGATATTGCCTGCAACTCTGCTGAGATTCAGGGCTCAACAGCATATGAAAAGACTGAAGATTTAAGTCCCTGGAACATATATTTAATGGGCATAGTGCTAATTATAGGTTTAAATAAAAGGGACAGAAGAGCCATGTGTAGGAAATTTATAAATGAGTCTAAGCCTGATACATTGGGGAAATAGGTTAACATACATTCCAAGGTAAGGCCCACTGTCTTCTTTTTTATATTTTGCTTTTCACGTCTACTGTATCATGCATTGCCTTCTCATTAATTGCTTTGGCAATCTTTCTTACTGATTTCATGTTTATAGGTCTTCAGAAAATTAGATCCTTTCTCAGAACATGAATATAGGGATCTGTTAATGTTCTTAATTTTTAGTCTAGATAAACATTGTATATACAGGGGATATTCAATTAGGACAAGTGTCAGAATTTTTTCCCATTAATTTAAAAGTGAGCTGTTTCTCTAAGAGTTGCTGTATAAAAATTGTGCAGAAAAAATATTTTTAAATTTTATTTATTAGTTTTAGAGGAGTGGGCTGGGGAAAAGACTACATAAATCCCAAATTATTTTCATGTTTGCTTCTCTTCTGACTTAAATTTTTAAGTTAAATCTAAAAGAATAGTGTCATAATTGGAAGAAAGAGAAACTATTTTCATTCAGGTCCTTTAACCCATGCATGCACTTTACCATTTAGCTTTTACTCTGTAGGTGTACATTTTAAATTACCTACTGAAGTATGAAATAAACATTTCATATTACCAGTTAAATCTCATGAATCAAGGCTACCTATGTTTTGTTGCCCTTAAATAATTCAATATCCTTTGTCTTTCTATTCTTTTTACATCACATACTGTTTCACTTACTTTTCTTTCCTTTGCCCTTCATTTTTCCATTTATATTAACATGCCATTATCTTATTGCAAGTTGAGGAGATGCCTTTTTAAATTTTTTGGTTCATGTTTGAAGAAAATTAGAAATCTCAGGCTATATTTTTCTCTTATTAATAGGAGTATTACTGGATTTTATTCTAAATCTTAATTTTTATCAAGCACAGCTGTTATATATATCGTTTATTATGCATAAGTAATGTGTGGCCATCAAGAAGACCTATCAACACCTATTTTCTTAGTTAGGGAATTGAATGACATTTTGTTGCTTACATACTCAAGCTAGGCATTGTTAAGCTCTTTACAAATTCTATCTCATGCAATTCTAAACAAAAATAGTTCTGATTCCAAAGTCTTATATAGTTTGTTTTATGTTTGATTACTGAATAGAATATATTTTATCACACATAATCAGTTTTTGTCCGAGAAAGACTTTCTTTCTCCATCAATTTTATTTTATTTATCTATTTATTTATTAGAGAAGTTTCAGGTTTACAGAAAAATCATGCAGAAAATACAGTTCCCATATAATCCCTTCACACAGTTTTCCTTATTGTTAACATTTTGTATTAGTATGGTATGTTTGTTACAATTGATAGAGCAATATTATCACAGTTATATTATTAAATGTAGTCCATAGTTTATGTTAGGGTTCATTGTTTCACTGTTTGTGTTGTATATTCTTACATTTTTAAATTTTTTTATTGTAGTCACATATGTTTAAGATAAAATTTCCCCTTTTAACCACATTCAAATATATATTTCAGTGGTGTTAATTACATCCACAATAATTTGCTACCATCACCATCATTCATTGCCCAAACTTTCAATCACACTGAACAGAAATTCTGTAACAATACGCAAAAACTCCCCATTCCCTACCCCCACCCTGGCACCTAGTAACCTGCATTCTAGTTTCTGACTCTATAATTTCCTTATTCTAGTTATTCCATATCAGTGAGATCATACAATATTCGACCTTTTGTGTCTAACTTACTTCAATCAACAAAGTCTTCAAGGTTCCTCCAGGTTGCTACATGTATCGGAACTTCATTCTTTTTTATAGTTGAATAATATTGCATTGCATGTATTTACTATATTTTGTGTATTCATTTATCTGTTGATGGACATCTGGGTTACCTCCAGCTTTGGGCTCCTATGAATAATGCTGCCATGAACATCAGTGTGAAAATATTTGTTTGAATATCTGCCTCCACTTTTGGGCATGTACTTAGAAGTGAGATTGCCAGGCCATTTGGCAATTCTACACTTAAGTTTTGGAGGAACCACAAAACTGTTTGCACAGTGGCTGTACCATTAACATTACCAATAACAAAGAACGAGGGCTCCTATTCATCTACAACCTCTCCAATGCTTATTTTTATCTACTTTAAAAATAGCAGCCATTTTAGTGAGTGTGAAATGGTATCTCATTGTGGTTTTGATTTGATTTTCTCTAATGGCTAATGATGTTGAGCATCTTTACATGTGCTTATTGGCTATTTGTACATTTTCTTTGCTCATTTCTTAAATTGGGTAGTATATGTTTTTGTTGTGGAGTTGTAGGATTTCCTCACAAATTTTGGATATTAAATTCTTAGATATGTGGTTTACAAATATTTTCTCCAATTCTCTAGCTTGGCTTTTTATTTTAATGGTGAAGCCTTTTGATGCTCCCAAAACTTTAACTTTGATCAAGTCCCATTTATCTATTTATTTTTTATTTTATTGCTCATTGCTTTTGTGTAAATTTTGAGAAACCGTTGCTTAACACAAGGTCCTAAATATGCTTCCCTATGTTTTCTTCTAAGAGTTTTATAGTTTTGGTTCCTGTATTAAGATCTTTGATCCATTGTGAGTTAATTTTTATACATAGCTGAGGTAGGGGACAATCACCTTTTTTTTCCACATGAATATCTGGTTTTCCCAGATCCATTTACTGAAGAGACTAGTCTTTCCCCATTGAGAGGACTTGATACCATGTCAAAAATCATTTGGCCATATATGTGAATGTTTATTTCTCAATTCTCACTTTGAGTCCATTGGTCTATATGTTTTGATTAATGTAATTTTGCAATACTTTTAAAATCGGGATGTGTGAGCCCTCCAACTTGTTCTTTTTCAAGGTGGTCTGACTATTTGGGGCCTCTTACCATTCCATATAAACGTGATGATTGGCTTTTCATATCTGCAAGATTCAGCACAAGATTGATTAAGCTAAATCTGTAAATCACATTGGGTAGAATTGACATTTTTATAATATTTAGTCTTCCAATCTATGAACACAGAATGCCTTTCCATTTAGTTAGCTTTTTTTTATTTCTTGTAACAATGATTTGTGGTTTTCCACTTACAAGTGCTTTATATCCTTGGTTAAATTTATTCCTGGACGTTTGTTTCATTAAGTTGCTGTTGCAAGTGGAATTTTTTTTATTTCCTCTTCAGATTGTTCTTTACTAATATATAGTAACACTACTGATTTTTCAGTATTGATCTTGTGCTCTGCATTTTGCTAAATCAGTTTATCAGTTCCAGTAGCTATGTTGTGGATTCTTCAGGATTTTCTAATATATTATCAAGTCATATAGAAATAAGGAAAGTTTTGCTCTTTCCTTTCCAATTTCAATTCCTTAATTTTTCTTTTCCTCACCTAATTGCTCTGGCTAGATCTTTGAGTACATGTTAAATAACAGCAGTAACAGTGGGCATCCTTATCTTTTTCCTGATATTAGAAGGAAAGCTTTGCTCTTTCACCACTGACTATGGTATTAGTTGTCAGTTTTTTATATATGCTATTTGTCATATTCAGGAAGTTTCCTTCCATTCCTGGTTTTCCAAGTGTTTTTTTAAGAAGGAATGCTGAATTTTGTCAAAGCCTTTTCTGTCTCAATTGAGATGATCATGTGGGGGGTTTTCTTTGTTCCATTAATATGATGTATTACCATATTGAGTTTCTTATATTGAGCCATCCTTGTATACCTGAGATAAACCTCACTAAGCTATCAAATTTACTCATGTAAACTTGTTCATAGCTTCCTCTTATACTCCCATTTAATTCTGTAGGTTCAGTAGTAATGCCTTCCCTTTCATTTCCAATTTTAAGTATTTGTTTCCACCTCTTTTCTTCTTTGTTGTCTAGCTAAGGTTTGTTGATTTTATTGATCTTTTTGAAGAACGAACTTTTGGTTTCATTGAATCTATTGTTTTATTATTATTATTATTATTATTATTATTATTATTATTATTATTATTATCCTCTATTCCATTTATCTCTGATCTAATCTTTGTTCTTTCCTTCCTTCTGCTTTCTTGGGTTTAGTGTGCAACTCTTTTTCTAAATGCTCCAGCTGTGGGGTTAGGTCTCTGATTTGAGATGGTTCTTTTTCAGTAGAAGCATTAAGAGGTTTAAAATTTCCCTTATGCATTGCCTTAGCTGCACCCCTTAAGTTTTCTTTTGGTATGTTGTGTTTTCATTTTCATTTGCCTCAAGGTATTTCCTGATTTCCCTTGTGATTTCTTCATTGATGCATTGGTTGTTTATGACTGTTTTGTAATTTCTCCATATTTGTGAATTTTGCATTACTCCCTCTGTTATGGATCTCTAGCTTAATTCCATTATCGTTGAAGATATATTGTATGATAAATGTTTTAAAATGTATGGAAACTTGCTTTGTAACCTCACATATTGTCTATCCTGGAGCATGACCTATGAGCAGTAGAAAAGAATGTATATTCTGCTGCTGTTGGGTGAAGTATTCTATGTATGTTTCTTAGGGCTAATCAGTTTATAGTATCATTCAATTTTCTATTTCTTTATTGAACATATGTCTAACTCTTCTATCCATATTAAAAGTGGTATATTGAAATCTCCTGCTATGAATGTAGAACCACCTATTTCTCCTTTCAAATTTGCCAATATTTGCTCCATATATTTTGGGGTTCTGATGCTAAGACAATATATGTATTTATAATAGTTATGTCTTCTTTTGAATTGATCCCCTTATCCGTATATATGGACCTTCCTGGTAACTTTTAACAGCTTTTGAATTGTATATTTTATCTGATACTAGTTTCCTTTTGGTTACTGTTTGCATGGTGTGTGTGTGTGTGTGTGTGTGTGTGTAAAATTTTTTCATCTCAACTTTCAACCTACTTGTGCCTTTGAATTTAAGAAGATTAACTTAAAAACAGCATTTAGTTGTTTCATACTTTTTTATTCCATTCTACCCATCTCTGACTTTTGACTAGAGTTTAACCTATTTACATTTATTGCAACTACTGATACTGCAAGAATTTTTGTACCATTTTCTACTTATCTTTGTAAGTCTTATACCTTTTTGTCCTTTAATTCGTCTGTTAATGTCTATTTCATTTTTATTTGAATTTTGTGCATCATTTTATGCCCCTTCTAATTTCCTTCTGTATATATTTTTCAGATTTTTTGGTTACAATTGGGCTTAAATCTAACAACCAAACTCTATAACAATCACATTTGATTTTATACCAATTTAACTATAGTAGCATACATAAATACCATTCTTATAAGCTTCCACCCCCCACCATTTTGTTGTACCTTTTATAAATTATAAATTATATCTTTATACATCATATTCCAAAACCATAGATTTACCATTATTTTATGCATTTGCTTCTTATAATTTGTAAGAAGTATAAAATGGATTTATATATAAAAATACAATAAAAATTATTATTAATAGAATTATTAATGGAATTAATAATCACCCACATGGTTATCTTTATTGGAGGTCTTTATTTTTGTATATCACTTTGATTAACTGTCTAGTGTCCTTCCCTTTCTGTCCAAACAACTACCTTTCACATTGCTTATGGGGAGGTCTAGTAGTGACAAATTTCCTAAAGCTTTTGTTTATCTGGTAATATCTTAATCTGACTCTCCTGGTGAATAGTCAGTCTTGCAGGATATAAAAAACTTGGTTGATAATTATTTCCTTCAGCACTTTATATATTTTGTCCCTCTGCCTTCTTGAGTCCATGGTTCTTGATGAAAAAATTGGCAAATAATCTGGTGGGTCTTCTTGTACATAATATGTTGCTATTCTCTTGCACCTTTCAGAACTCTCTCTTTGTCCTTGGCATTTGACAGCTTCACTACAATTCATTTGAGCATAGTTCTTTTCAAATTTATCCTGTTTGGGGATCATTGTGCTTCTTGAATCGGCATATTCATATATTTTATTAAATTTGGAAAACTTTCTGCCACCATTTCTTTGAACATTCTTCCTGCTTTTTTTCTTCTCTTTATTGTTCTCCCATAATGTGTGTATTGGTTCACTTGATAGTACTCCACAGGTCTTTTAAACTTTGTTCTCTTTTCTTCATTATTTTTTCTTTCTTCTCCTCAACCTGAATCCTTTCAAGTGCTTCATCTTTGAGTTCACAGATTCTTATTTTCTGTCAGTTAAATTCTGCTGCTGAAAACCCTCTGGGGAAGTTTTCCTTTAAATTATAATGGAGTGACGATACAGCTTCATTCTGGTGAGACCCACAGAGGAGGCACTCACAGCCCTGGAACATCTTGGGCTGCGTCCACAGTTACAGCTGACCTTGGGAAGAGAGCCAGGACTGATATAGGAAGCCCTGTGAGACAAGCCCTATGCCAGCCTGCAGCTGAAATCAGGAAGAAGTGGAGCAGCTGAGCCAGAGAGAGGAAGCCCAGAGGAGAAGGCTGAAGTCTGCAGAGATGACCTGTCATCTTCCTTGAACATGTGGCAGCTGACTTTGGTGAGAAAGAGTTGGCACTATCTGGGACAGTGTCAAGCATTTAATATAGGATAGCTGACAAACTTAAATGAAATTCATCATGTGCACTGATTGTGTGTGGCCTCAGTTGCTGCTGTTTTGTTTCTTCTTTGTTGTGTTTCCCCTTCCTTTGTTTCCCTTTTTTGTTTAACAATTTTGTCTACATATGCTATTTATTTCCTTCCTTCATCTTTCTATCTTCTACTTTCTGTTGTTGTTCTTACATTCTACCTCTATTTGTTTGGTCTTCAAATTTTGTTGTTTTTATTTCTATCTTTTTTCTCTGTTTTCTTTTTTTTCCTATTTCTCTATTTGCTTTTTCTCACTCCTTCTCTTTTCATCATTCTGGCCTTTTAATTCATCCTATCTATTTTCTTTATTCTGTTTCTCATATCATTTTTTTGTACTCCACTTTTTTTATTCTTATTCCTCTGCACTTCTTACTTGAGTTAATTATTCATTTTCCTGGGTCTTGTATGGTTCCTCTTCTACTTCTTACTATTATTATTACTATTATACTTGTTCTCTTCTTACCTCTTTCCTTTTCTCTGGCCCTAATTTTTTTTCAAGGGAACATAAACAACAGCAAGGAAATAGAATAAGAGGAATGAAGTATCAAACTCAAAACTTACCAGACACACAAAAACAACAACAAAATAAAACCTTAGAATAGAAAGAGAAAATAATCAACTGAACAAACCCATCAAGATAAACTGATGCCTTTACATGAACAAAAAATTATAACCCATACTAAGAAACAGGAAGACATGCCCCAGTCCAACAAACCAACTAAAAAAATGGGAAGAGATGCTCAACCTAGAACAACTAATCAGAGATGTCTAAACACATATCTGAATCAGCTTAATGAAGTTAAGGAAGAGATTAAGGATATTAAGAAGACACTAGGAGAACACACTGAAGAAACTGGAAACATACATAAAAAGATGAGGGATATGATGGTGATGACTGGCACAATAAAAGAAATCAACAATACACTGGAAGCACATAAAGGCAGATTTGAACATACAGAGGAAAAAAATCATTGATGGGAAAGACAGTACAGATGAAATCAAACAGAGAGTAGAACAGATAGTAAAAAGATAGAAAAATCCAGCAGGGATTCAGGGATTTGAATGACAGCATGAAACACACAAACTTATGCAATACAGGCATCCCAGAGGGAGAAGAGAAGGGAAAGGGGACAGGAGGCATGTTGGAGGAAGTAATGGTTGAAAACTTCCCAATTCTATTGAATCTGACTTTAAGACATACTACAAAGCTACAGTGTCAAAACTGCATAGTTTTGTCACGAGGACAGATAGACTGACCAATGGAACCAAATTGATAGTCCTAATAGAGCTCCTCGCATATACAGTCAACTGATATTCAACAAGACACCCAAGCCCATTCAACTGGGAAAGAATGGCCTGTTCAACAAATGGTGCTTGAGGAACTGGATATCCATATCCAAAAGAATAAGAGAGGAACTCCATCTCACATCTTATATAAAAATTAACTCAAGATGGGTCAAAGATCTCAATATAAGAGCCAAGACCATAAAGACCTTGGTAGATAATGTAGGGAAGCATCTACAGGACCTTGTATTAGAAAAATGGTTTCATGAACTTCACACCCAAATTACAAGCAGGGATGAGCCTCCCTGGCACCGAAGGATTACTACCAAGCACCATCTAGCAATGCAACTGGAAAAAGGCCTTGGCCAAAAGAGAGAAAAGGTAAAGATAAATGAGTTTATATGGCTAAGAGTCTTCAAAGGGAGTCAGGAGGTCATTCCAGAGGTTACACTTATGCATGTCTCAGCAGGATCTAATTGACTGCCAAATTAGACACTACCCCAAATAGTGGGTGTTCTATTCAGGGTTCTCTCGGGAAACAGAATCAACACGAGATCTCTGTTAAAAATATAAGATTTTGGGCCCGGCTAGATAGCTCAGTGGATAAAGAGCTCGCTGGGAAACCACATGGGAGGCCCTGGGTTCGGTTCCCGGGGACCTCTCCTAGCGGGCAGACCGCCTTGAGAATGGCAAGCCGCCATGGGCGGGCCGGAGCCGCC
>PVKH010001754.1:0-29258 GCA_004027955.1 Chaetophractus vellerosus
CACTATATCTGATAAGATAATCATGACCAAAAAAAAAAAAAAAAAGGAATTCTGGAGATACATCATGAAGATCAGAAATCCAGAAAGGAGACAGTGTTTCTTTTTAAGTACTACTGCAGTCCTCACCTCATCCCACTATCCGAGCCTGTCCAAAAGAAGACCCACTCACAAGCACAAGCAGTCCCATTGCCATTTTACCATGAGCTTTGAAGAAGGAAAGAGTGAATCTCCTAAGGGACTGAGTCCCAAGAGATAATTCTCCCTGAATTTCACAGCAGAGCTGAAATCATATTCTTCAGCATGGGAAGGTACTGATGGTGATTCGCACTCATCTAGCAAAGAGTCCATTTGGAATCCATTTGGAGCCCAGGGACATTTTGGACTCAACCATCTATATAAACACTCCTTAATCTTGTGGATGGAATAATGGTGGGCAATGAATTGGGCAGTGGATAAAGATAAGATTTTTAATTTTCCTTAGAAGCCAACAATATGGGATGGTAGAAAACTTTGCAAAACAGTTACACCAAAATTTTGAGAATTCTGCCATTGTTATTTGTAGAAATCCAGGAGAAACAATTGTAATAGTAGAAAGATTGGCTCAGAAAAAAAATACTAACTCAGGTACATGTTTTGAGGGTGTGGCAGACATTGTAAATTGGTTCACTCAACACCCTCCATCTTCTAGCTTGCTTCCCTGTAATGTGAATGTTGGAAAGGTAAAATGACATTTCCAAGACTCCCCTCAACCAGTGTTCACCCATGTGACTTAGTGTTCTGTCAATCAGATGTAACAGTGAGAGTATGAGTCGAGGATCAGCTCTGTGGCAGAGACATCTGGTTCTTCTGCAGTGGAGGTCAGACCTCCCAGGCAGTAACAGCACTGGTGCTTTGGCTAAAGTAGCCCTGGGGATTGTTGGGCAATTTTCCCAGCCAAGTTATCTCTGACTTCATTATTCTTGTGTAAGTAACATCCAGAGTGGACTTGTCTAACTACAATTAAGATTTCTGGACAATTTAGGAAAAGTTTGTGATTAATTAAGAGCAGTGTATCTGGTCTTCCTAAGAAGAGAGTTTAACCAGAAAGGATAGTTCAAAAAATGATTCTACAACTGAAATGCATTCAACCATTTATGGGCATTCAGTGAGTACCTGGTATGGTCCATGCTAACTATTGGAAATACAAAGATGAATTAGATGCAGTCCTTATTTTATGAACTCACTGGTGAGGGAAACCAACAATATTCTGTAATAAGGGCATGAATAGGGCAAACACAAGACACCCATACTGCATAAGAAGAGTAAGCAATTCAGTAAAGACTTTCTTGAGGAGAGAAGACATACCTGGATCTTAAAAATAGGGAAATGAAACATGTTCTGCAGATCAGAAACTATGGAGGAAGCCTGAAGTCAAGCAAGAGACTGGTGTATGTTCAAGTGGTAAGTGAAGTGCTTGGTGAAGAGGGGGGCTGGATGAAGGTAGGAGGTAAATAAGAGTGAGAGGATGGAGGAGGTTTTAGGCCATGCCAAGGAGCTTAGATTTTAACTAGAGGTGCCATATTGGGAATAATTCTGGACTTTCATAATGGTATTAAAATACAGATATAAATTTTAAGATTGATCACTCAAATGGCAGTGTGAAGAAGCTTGTGAGAGTAGTGTGAAGACTGGTGGCATGGCATCCATGTGAAATGGCATGGTTTTGAAGAAAGAATACAAGACATTTTTGAAAAAAAATTCAGAGATACATGATTCAGGACTTGATAAGGAAAGCACAAGGAAACTCTCTCCCATGACTCAGAAGTTTCTCTTTTGGGTATGTGGGTAGAAAACGAGCAGCAAAGCATATCACACCCAGATGCTGGGCACTCAGTACAGGGAAGAGTGCCCAGTTGTCCTGAGGTAAAGTTTAAGGATATGGCAGTCCCATTAGGAAAAGATTCCATAGAGACAGTTTATAGCTCCTTAAACAGAGTCTAACAGAGCAATGCAACTGTGTAATTTACAGGTTAAAGAGGTCCTTTCCTGCCTTGTCTTATTTGCCAGAGCTGCTATGTCAAGCTGGTTTTGGCTTGACAACAGCAATTTACTGACACACAATTCTGAAGCTAGTAGAAGTCCAAAATCTAGATGCCAGTAGTAAGGCTTGCTTTCCTCTTAAAGACTAGCATTCCGGAGCTAGCTGCCAGCAATGCTTGGAGTTCCTTGGCTTTTCCTTTGCCCACTGTCACATAATGATGTCCTCTCCTTTCTACCTTATGTCACTTTCCAGTTCTTTTTATAAGGCCTCCAGTAATCCAGAATAAGACCCACTCTCAATCAGTTGGGCCACACCTTAACCAAAATAACATCTTCAAGAGGTCACACCCACAGGAATGTGGATTAATATTTAAAATGTGTCTATGTTGGGGTACAGAATTCAATCTACTACCACACCTGTGAATATTGCTTTTTATTTTTTCACTTCTTAAAATAATTTTCGTTATTAACCTATAGCTGATACATGCTATGAACTATGAAATTGAGCATGCACAAGAGAAGTAAACATACCAGACTCATTCTCATGGGAAACAAGTAAACATAGTAGAAAATAACTAATAATCAACATTCCATGGCATTATCAGAATAAATATTTGCTTGAAAACAAATTATCCATGTTACTGATATGAAATGAGGTGAGTTTCACACCTCATTGGTAGGTGGACGTAATTGTTATATTACATTGCTGAAGAATTATGAAATTATCCTTCTGCTATATCAGTTTCATGCTTCCTACATGCTGCTCAAATTTTTAAAAATTGCCTCTCACAAAATTCATGCTTAAACAACTTTAATGTAATTTAGTGATTCTGTCAAGTGAATTCAACAATGAAAATATTAGGACAATCCCAATTAATATGACAGAATGGCAAGATAAAGCAGCTAGCTGAACAATATTTTCACCTCTGAATGTTGTCTTCAATTAAAATTTCTATCAAATGAAAGAATTGATTAGTCTCTTCCTGCAAGTAAACAGAATCATTTCCATTAAAGCTTTCAGTGGTTTTAAGAGGTTGTCATCTCTGGCTGGTGAAACAGTTTATGGCATCCCACCAGCTTTCATTACATACCCTCATTTGGCAATCAGTGACATACTAGCAAGTTCAGGAGCATAATCTGGTAAGGTCATAGGTCATAGTTGCACAGCTGAAAAAAAGACCAAATAGGCCACCTAGTTATTATCGAATTTTATGATGTGCATTTCTATGCTTTGATATATTGTTGTGTATACACAATCTAATTAGTGTTGATGCTAGCTTTATAATGAAAACAATCCATTTTCTTACTCGATATCTAATTTTCTCATTTGCGACATCTTTGATTAAAAAGAGCACACCACACCGTCTTGTTGATTGCAGCAAGGATGGTGCTCATTATTACATTATTAAGGCAATGAACTGGGTGATAAAATGAATTTGGCCAGGAAAAAAATCACATTTAAAATAATTACATCGAAGTGGTTTTAATGGAGATAGTCATACATTAATTTGAAAACACACATGGGCCTTAAAGCTTGGGTTAAATTTGAAACTGAGAGATGTTGGATAATCAATTTGAAATAAGGTGTGAAAACCAATATAGGTGAATTTGGCAGTTCCTATTCAACATTAGATCTAAAGATGATTTTATTCATGACTTGAATGTTCATGTACCTTAGTCAGCAATTATTTTTTGGCAATTAAAGAACTTGTTCATCCTGGTAATCATTTAGTTGCCTTTGATTACTTATGTTAAACTTTTGATATTTTTTCAGGGTACAGTACTCTAGCTGGTCCTTCTCACCTTTTGATAGGCATCTAACTAAAAAGTAAAATAAATACTTTTATATAGCTTACAATGAGCCTCTTTATAGCTTACAATGAATCTCTTTGGTAAAGAATATGACACTTTCAAGATATTTTCCTGTGCTTCTTATGTGTCATTTCTAAAAGTGTAATTTTATAGTGTATTATCAGAGCTATTATGGAAATCAAAAATTTATAAATATATTGGCTACTGTATTGAAGAGAGTCCGTTTACAACTACCATGCACATATATACAGTTTATATACAGTGGAAGATAAAGAATGTGAACATGTATTTTACAATTTCATATAATATATCTAGAATTTTATGTAAGTATAATGTTAAGATACAAAGATGATGTTTGATGCTTCAGAAACTAGTAGGAGCTATCATATACTTTTCATCTACACTTTTTGTATATGTATAATTTATGTTATGAAGGGTGCTCACAAATAGATTTCTTATGTACATCTGGAAATTTCTATCATAGAAACAAAACTGTACTATGAGGTGGCTATTAAATATAGGTATTAGCTAGAAATATAACTGTGCTTTGATTTTATTCTTACTTTGATTTTTATTTTGATAACTTTTCTAATGTTGTGTGTCCTTTAAATATGTTTTATCAAAGGAACACTGCCAGTCTCTTCTCTATATATCCTTGCTTCTAAAAAAACTGCACCTTTTAGTTCTTTGATCCATGAAATATACCTCCTTGCTTTCTTTTCTTTTTATTATAAAATCAATACATATTATTAAAGAAAATTGGCAAACAGATAAATGTAAGAAAAAATCACCATAATCCTACCACCTAAATATAGCTATTATCAAAATAATAGTGTTTCTGCTTTTTTTCACCCTGATATATGTTTTCATTTTGAGACTTGTTATCATAGATACATAATTTTATGTCCTCCTTTTTTTTCCCCTGCATATTATACTACATTTTCATGGATCAACTTTTATTTTAATAATAAACTTTATGCTTTAGAATAGTTTTATATTTACATTAAAAATGCAAAGATGCTACAAAGAGTTGCCATATACCCCATAGCCAGTAGTGTTTATTATAAACATCTTATATTAGGATGCCATAATTAATGAACCAACATCAATATATTGTTATTAGCTCAAGTCCTTACTTTATTCAGTTTTCCTTAGGTTTTACCTAATGTCCTTTTTCTGTTATAGGATCACATTCAGGGTATCACCTTACATTCAGCCATCATGTCACCATAGGTCCCTCTTGTTTGTGACCGTTTCTCAGACTTTTCTTGTTCAGGTATTTTGTAGAATGGTCCTCCACTGGGATTTGTCTTATGTGTCTCATGATTAGCCAGGGATTATTGGTTTGGGGGAGGAAGAGCACAGATATAAAGTGCCATTCTCATCACATCAGATCATGTATGATAGTATATTATTCACACCATCAACATGTCATCATTTTTATATGGACCTTGATCACTTGCCTGAGATGATCAGGTTTCTTCACTGAAAAGTTAGTCTTTTTTACCCTCCTTTACTCTTTGGAAGGAAGTCCCCATGCCTAGCCCACATTTAAAGAGTAAAGTTATGCTCATATTTAAGGAGTAAAGTTATGCTCCACCTCCTTGAGGGTGCTGCATCTACATAAATTATTGGAATTCTTCTTCATGAGAGTTTTGTAGTTTTGTTTCTTTTTTCCCAATTATGTATGTAGTGAATAATTCTTTAGATCAGTATGGATTAATCAATGCTTATTTTATACTTTTGTTTATAGTGCCATGCTATTTATTATATATTATGTTGCTTAAATTGTTCCATCATTGGCTATTGGGAGCTCTTTCAGTTGGTTACTCTGTTGTGTATGTGTGTGTATGTAACATACTCCTATCATTGTGAGCCTTCTTTGTGTGTTTTGTTTGGTTAGGTTTTTTTTTGAGAACTTCCTTCTTTCTGACCTACAGTTAATCAACTCTTTATCTGCTTCTCTGTGTCATTAATTAGCTAATAGAATACTTGTTTCCTCGGATTGCAACATCCAGGAGTTCAGTAAAGTCAGAATAACTGTTAATAAATTGTGAGGTCTCAGAGTCATTGTCCTACAGCAGAATCAATGGCATCACATTTCAAATTCCTCCCTTCTGGGTCAAGTGGATGACTGTGATTGTGAACAGTTGTGACTGGCAGCACCTTCAGTCCTAATTACATGGGCAGCTCATGTCATAATTCTTGATTCCATGAATGCTGATAAACCTTGGTCAAGTTACTTCTCTCTCTCTGTTTCCTCATCTGCCAACTTCTAGCAGATCTATCAGGAAAATTAAATCTTATATGCATTTTATATGCAAAATTAAATTTTATATATATACCCACAAATATATACACATATATATAATGTATATAATCTATATGATACACAGAAATCAAAATAAAGTATATTATACACACATATGCATCCTGGTATAGATGTTTAATATATCTAAGGTCCCTTAACTTCTGCTCTCAAATTTAGAGCATCTCTGTGATAATTCAGTAGCTTCACCAGAGACCTTCTTTACTTAGTTCTACTTGTCCAACATGCTATCCCAAGTTCTTGAGGTCCAAGGCAGAAGAAAATGGAATATCACTTAGTCATAAACATTTTCTAAGCTCAAACACTGCCCCTGAGCCAAGTTTGGATAGGTTTGTCAGCACCTCTCACTCCCTGTAGTTTGAGTTTCTGACTGGGGAGACCAGATTATTTCATGAAAGCTCATAGTACCGATCTCTGGACAAGTAGGCTAATCTTGATATGTCCCTTAGGCCTTTATCTGACATGTGCTTACTATATAACCGGCCTATTTGGATCCACGTGGCACACAGGTCCCTCACTCTGGGTCCTTCACTATAAATAGTGTCTTAGTTTGCTGAGCTGCTAGATGACAAATAGTACACTGTGGGTTGGCTTAACAACAAACATTTATTGTCTATGGTTGCATGGCTAGAAATCCAAAATCAAGGGGTTGGCAAGGCTATGCTTTCTACCTGAAGTCTACAGCGTTCTTCTGCTAGCTTGGCACAACCCTTGGGGTTCCTTGGCTTGCATCTCTGCCTCCCGTCACATGGCAACATCTTTCTCCTTATGTCTGCTCCTCTGGTTTCTGCTGACTTCCAACTTCTGGCTCCTACCTTTGGCTTTCTCTGACTGACTGTGTCTGCATTTCTTCTCCTTATAAAGAGCTCTAGTCATATGGATTGAGGCCCACTATTTCAGTTGGGCCTCACCTTAACTAAAAGTAACATCTTCCAAAGGTTCTATTATAAATGGGTTCACACCTACAGGAATGCAAATTAAGATTAATTCTTTGTTGAGGTACATAATTCAAACTACCACAATTGGTCTTTGATCATTTTCCTTATCCAGATCTATAATGCCACCCCCAAACTCTTCTTGATATATCATTAACCTTTTGCTTCTCTATGAGTTCTTTCCAACCAAGGCAAAGCAAGGTGGGAAAATGCCTATGATTCCTAGACAAGCCACAACTGAAACCTTATGGGCTGGAAGATCCAAGATGAGGGGAAAAATAACCTCAGCAATGTAGAGCAAATGAAAAGGAATGCATTTGGATTTTTTTTCCTTTGCCCCAATACCATTTTATTTTTAAGAGTAAAATTAAAGCTCTTCTTTTAACTTTTTGAGTGTATGTTAAATCACAATTCTAAGGTTTGGTATTATTGAAGGAAAAAATTATCTTTCTATGTGGAAATTTTTAAATATATATAAAAGAAGAGAGAATTGGATGTGCATGTACCCATTACCTACTTTTATTGCATGTTTGGGTTCACTTACATTATGTGGCCTTTGATTAGATTACTTCAGTAGGGCGTGACCCAGTTTGGGTCTTAATCTTCTTAAATGAGTCCTTTATATATGGGATGAATATGGAGAGACATTGCTGCAGACACAGAGAGAAACCACTCCAGAATCTGGGAGAGAAGCTCCCAGAAGCTGATTTCGGCCAGAAACTGAAATCAACAGAACTCAATAGAGAGAAAGCCACAGGAGCAGAGATAAAGCTGGAGGAAGCCAGAAACTGAAAGCGACAAGACCCAGGGGAGAAGGGAAAGGCAGCAGATGCTGTCATTGTGCCCTGCCATGTGATAGGAGCCCAGGATCGCTGCCAGTGGGTCTTTAGGGAGAGAGCTTCACCTGATTCCTTGATGTCAACATTTTTCTCAGCCTTGGAACTGTAAGCTTGTAAGTCAATAAATCCCCATTGTAAAAGCTGACCTATTTCTGTTATATTGCCTTGGCAGCCTTTAGCTAACTAAAACAATATCTTAAAATATAATATGAAGACACAAAGTGAGTGCATGCTTTCAGGAAAATGGTGCCTATAGGCTTGCTCGACAGAAGGTTGCCATAAATTTTCAATTTGTAAAAAATGCAATATCTGCAAAGCTCAATAAAATGAGGCCTGCGTGTAGGTTAATTGCCTAACCTAGAGACATTCTTTCTCAATCCTCCCCTTTCATTTTTAAGAGAATCCCTATTTATATCCAGATGGTCACATGCCTACTTTGATGAGTTTGAAGCAAACCGTTCCCTTTTGACACTCACTCACTTTCCACCCATTCCTGCAGGAAGGATTGGCCACAGGATTCAGTTCTGGTCAGTGGGATGTAAGAAAATCTACTTTCTCCTTGGCAAAATAAAGCCCTATTACATCCATTTGTATCCTAATTTATATCATAATATAAGGATACAATACCTGAAACTGTGGCAGCTATCTTGTGGTCATGAGGCAAAGAAGGTCAATAGGATTACTGAGATGCTCACCTATGGCCCTGACATTATTCCATCACTTCACCAATCCTGGAATTGTCTCCCTCTACATCATTTGTTATGTGAGTTGACATGGATGGATTGCTTAATCACTATTAATTGCAGTCAAAAACATTCTAAGTGAAACTTGAAATAGTTTGATCTTCTTTCACAAAGAATTAATATATTTGGCTTTGTATTTTAAAAAAGTTATATAGACTCTTCAAATTATATTTTTTGAGTTGAAATCTACCTCACAGCATGACTCGTGGATCAGTGAAAATTCATCATCAAAAGTTTTCTTTTGGGAGCTGCAGGGAAGAGAAGCTAGAATAAGCTCCATACAGTATAGCTAGAGTAAAGTATCTGGGGCCTTATCATGCAAACATGCATGGTTTTAGAGCTTTTACATCTCCTGCACCTCATCCAAAGTGAGAGATTTATCATTCCATTCAGTCCTAGAGGTAAAATGATGTCTGCTCTTCCACTTCCTGGAAATAATATTGACCCAGCTAATGTGGAATATTCTTTGTGTCTGCATCCTCTACCAACTATTCTCTGTTTGTATACATAGAATATTTTAGACTACTTACACAAATCAAAACAAATCAGTTAAGGCATTTTGAATGGTTAAATTCAGATTGACTTGTTATTTTTATGACTTTTATTTATTAATTATTAATTTGTAACTATTAAGTTGTTTTCATAAATTTGATTTGATGATGGGTCTGATTTGAGTCTACATTGTCAATCACGATCCCTGTTGCTATAAAGCCCACTCTCTCAGTCCTGTTCACATCCCCATTGTCTCACACTCGCCACGAAGCATTGCTTAGGCATAAAAATGCAATTATAGAGCCTGATCTAACTCCCTCAGGATCATCACATTGAATTGAGATCTCTGCTATCTTCCAGAACTATTCTTTCCAAAATTTCAGGGAAAAAGTTAATCTCCACCAGCTGTACCTCATTTCTGAGGCATTCATTGCCGTTTCAAGTTCCTGAGCATCTACCCATATGCTTGGGCTTTCCCAGGGTCGCTAATGGACTTATAGTTTTGTGTTTGGCTCACTCCGGTCTTTACTCTCCAAGGTTTAAGGGAAAGACATATTTAGAAAGATGTTCCAAGACATGCCTTAACCCAAAGTGGTAAGTGGGGAGTGGAGAGAGGAGCAGGAGATGACTTACATTTATTGTCTGGTTCTGAGCTACGATCTGCATCTATATATTCCAGCAGATAGAAGCAGGGGTCAGGAGATACAGTGTAGGAAACTCAGGATGCAGCATCCAGATGCCCCCTCCCTTGGCCCCAATAAGACTGAAACCCTCGCTCCCCTCCAGAGATCACCCTCAGCTGAAGAAAGCTGCCTCTTCCAAAATCAAGTCACTTGTAGCCCTTTTCCAAGGATGGCTTACATCCATTGACTGGTTGATGAAGGCATATAAAACTCTACTCGTCCCAATTCAGGTTAATTCTGTGGGGTCATCCCAAACCCAGAGCTCTAAAACTGAGGGCTTTGTTGTGAATTCGTTGCAACTCAGTTTCTCTCTCTGCATAATTCTGCTTCTTTCATCCTTCCACAGGTGTTGATCCAGAGAACACTCCCCAGTAAATGCCCGCATACTAATCTTCTTCTCAGCGTCTATTTCACAGAGAACCTGACCTACAATGACTGGGTTCTATGTCATACTACTTGTACCACAAACCACATTGGTCCTTGTGGAGCAAGTTATTATATGGTGAATCACGGGAACACAGACTTAGACAGAGAAGAAACTTTCAACAAATGACTACTTTATTACTTACATGGCACAAAGGGTTCAAAAAAGCAGGGGAAGAGACTCCCTGGTGCTTTAGTTTCCTAGGATGCTGAAAACAGATAACATGAATTGAGTTGGCTTAACAATGGAAATGTATTAGCTTACAGTTTTGTGGGTGAGAAAAATGTCCAAATCAAGGCAATGTTTTCATCCTGAAGACTGGCTGCAGGTGATCCTGGACTTCTCTGTCACATGACAAGGCATGTGTCAGCATCTGCTGGTCTCCCCCTTCTCTTCTGAGTTTCATTGCTTTCAGCTTCTTGTTTCCATAGCTTTCTCTCTCTCTTTGCATTCATTCCATTTATAAAGGACTCCAGTAAGAGGATTAAAATGCATCCTGAATGAGGTGGGTCACACCTTAACTGAAGTAGCTTCATCAAAAGATCCTACTTACAACAGGTCCACACCCACAGGAATGGATTAAACTTAAGAACTTGCTTTTCTGAGGTACATACAATTTCAAACCACCACACCTGGTGAGGTCACCTGCTCAGGTCAGGGTCAGTGGATGGCAGCTCTGCACGCCCCACTTCACGTTGGAGAGGAGAGACACGTATGTGTTGCTGAGTGCAAGGCACTTATACACCCCCGGGGGAAGGGGCCCTGCCAGTGAGAGTTCCTGGCCTGAAAAGCATCTGAGGCTGCTTGTTCTGGGCTTCCCTTTAAGATCCTGGTCAGGCCTTTTCAGTCTCCCTGGGCTGTGGAATGGAAACATTGAAACATCTGCCCACAATAGAAAAAGGGAGGAGCAGTAGGTGTGAGGCAGGCTAGTTTAGGGAAAGAGAAGACAAGTCTAAGACCTGTCAGAAAAACATGGCTGAGAAACACATGGCCATGGAACCCTGCCTGGAAACCCCCTGAGGGAAAGACCCTACCAAGATAGTTGCGGAAAGGACCCCACGAGAACCTCATTTGGAAGGAGATGTCATTCGGGGTCCAGGGAAAGCCCAGGATATCCTCAAGGGGCATCACCATTGGCCTCCTGGGAAACTGACAGGTGGGGCAACCAATCAGAACAGCAAATCGCTGGGGCCCCTCCCCCAATATTAAGAAAGGGAGGAGTAAGTAATAGCTTAATAAAGATAGCTCCACAAGCCCAAAATGCTCTCTCTGCCTAAAGGAGCCCGCATCTGCAGGTTCAAGTGCGTAATCCTGTTCTTGTCTCCCATTTCTCAATAAACTACTGGCCTAACTAAACCAGCATGTTCTTAAATTCCTTTATGTAACATAGCCATGAACCTAGAGGAATCCATCATCCTCGACTTCCCCTGATTTCAGGTGAGGGCTAGGAGGTGGCCCCTAGGTGTGTCTGTGGTTTCCCTATTAATCCTCCTGTTTCTAATGGAAAAACGAGGGAGGTGCATTAGATCTCTAAAGGCCATTCAGCTCCAAGATTGTAACAAGAAAGGGGGAATGAGGGCCAGCAAATGGTAGCCTTAAATCACACCAACTAGACTCCTCTTCTTGAATTAAAGCCTTGGTTGTGAAGCTGTGCAAGGACCTACATGGGTCAGAAATCCCGACAGTCATTCATCACTGTCATTGATCACTGTCACCCATTCTATATTTTATGATTTTCTAGACTTTTTTGTTTTTCAACATGTAGTTATATATGCCATGTGTGAGATCATTTTTTCTCTCTCAAATAAATCATGTAACTTCTGTGTTTGTCAAGAAACCCAAAGTAGAGAAATGTGAAATGTGAATTGAGAAAAGTTCAGCTGACTGACCAAGTTCCATTAATTCTCAGGAACGACGAGTCAAGGTCAGTCAAAGGAAGAAGAATGAAAAATATGACAAAATGATTTTCTTTAAATGGGGGAAAAATAAGCCTTAGGAGTGTGTTAACCTTACTTCCTTTAAAAATATTTTATAGCCTATAAATAAGATATAACAATTCATAAAACAAAGCCCACAAAATCAATATTTCAGAGGAATAATAAGCCATTTTGATATATTTTACTTTAATATGATTTATATGAAATCATTTTATTATTGTTTCTACATGATATCAAAACTTCCTGAAACAAATTTATTTTTGTTTTTTTCTTTTTTTAAACAAATTTAAAAATCACTCTATTAGAAGTTTATTTATTTGATATTAAACTTTCAGATTTAATTGAATATCCAGATGTTTGACATCATTGAAGAAAATACTGAGTTTATAACATAATATTTTTATCCAAATGTTTTAGCATCAGATAAAGACATTGCTGGGAATGAGGCCAGGTGTAATAAACACATAAAAATTCCCCCAGATAAATTTTGCAAGGCAATTTCACTGGATTCTTTTATTCTTTCTTCCTTCTTCTTTTTGCAGAGTCTCAAATATTGCAATGAATGAAGGAAAAATTGTACTTATTGGCCCCATACCAATAATAGCACTTTAAAAACTGCTATTTCTGATATACTTCAATAGACTGATCCCAAACTTGAAACCAACCATTTATCCCGATCTTTTTTCTGAGTTGTACATATAGACCACTCTGTTACTTTGTTTAGACTACTGCAATAGTCTTCAAACTGATTTTTTTGTTTCCACTCTTTTCTCTGCATAATCTCTTATCCAAACATCAGCCAGTGGTGTTTTACAACCTAAATATGATTGTGCTACTCCTCTGTTTAAAAATCCTTTAAAGGATTCTCATCACACTTAAAATAAAACCACATGGCCAGTTTCTTGCCTCCCTCCTTAACATTATCTTATACAAGTCTGTCTGTCTGTCTGTCTGTCTCTCTCTCTCTCTCTCTCTCTCTCTCCATCTCTCTCTCTTTCTCATTCTCCCTCATTTTCATGCACCTTCTTCCTTTTCCTTTAACACATCAAGCTTGTTGCCACCCCAGGATCTTTGCATTAGTTGTTTCATCTTGTAGAATGATTCTCTTTTTTTTCTTTAAGATTTAGGATAAAGATAAAATATCACTTTCATTTTTGCTGCACTAGGAAGATGAATTATAAACCATTTATTTTATCATTTTCCTTAAATGTAACATGCCCCAAATTTTACATGGCTGGCTTCCTTTCATAGTTGAAATTCTCAGCATCAATCTCAAATTTCACAGAGGCCCTTCTTGACTACTGAATCTAAAAAGGTAACAATTTACTGTCCTCTAACACTCTTTATCACATTAGTCTGTTTTTTTTTTCTCCTTTATCACTGTTTGAAATAGTCCTATTTAATAATTTGTTTAAAGTTTGTTTTTATTTAATATTTAATGTTTGTTTTCTCTCACTAAATAAAAGTCCATGAAATCAGGGAAGTTAACTTTATCCTTAATGTGTATAACAATTCCCAAAACATAGCAGGGATTATGTTTTGTTCTAATAGATGATGAATCAAAAAGAAAAAAAAAGGTCTTGCATCACAAACTGCCATCGAGAGATTTGTCATCGAGAGATTTATCATCAAGGGAAATAAGAGGAATATATGGTAAACTAACACTTAATCAATTCCAAAATAAAGTCTATAATATAATTATTCCCAATACCCATCTATGAAATGTGTTCTTTAGTCCCACTTAATCCACTGAATTGGTTCACTCTATTGGATGACCTATATATAGATATCCCTACACTAAAATCAACTGCAGACACAAGATTATGTTATCATTTTTTTTGTGCGATCAATACAATATCATTGTAGGTGGTGTAGAAAATGCTGATAACCAAAAGTAACAGAAATAATCTGTGATTTCTTTACCTAAATGTAGTTAAGGGTGTTGTGTATCTTTTCCAGCAGTTGTTGGCATTGATTGGAATTTTGACCCACACTCTTATAAAATTAATCCTGGACCTTTGGGTAGAATTTATGAAATTAGCCAAAGATTAGAATCAGTAGTAGTAGAAAGTTTTGCAACATCAAAAGAGAAAATCAATAGAAGTGTGAAAATCAATTAAGATTGTGGGAATGGAAATAATAATAATTTTTGAAAAAACAGATTCAAAAGTTCATTCACAAAATCTACAATGATTGGATTTAGGACAAGAAGGGAAGAGAAGTGAAAATCAAATTGGAAATCCGTTAATTCATTTATTCATTTATTTATTCAACAATTTTTTATTATAAGCTTCGCACATGACAGGTACTATGCTCAGCAGGGGAAGAAAAATGAGAAAAGAAATGTATTTTCACAGGGATTTACATCTAGGCATGGGTGGTGTTCTTAAGGAAATAGGGAATAAAGGGAAAAGATGTGGAATTCAGTTTTGAAAAATTTGTTGTTACAGGAAGGGAGTTGAAAAAAGCATAGAAACCCCACCAAAGTGATTAGATAAGGAAATTTGAAAGCAAATGAGCACTGAACAGAGGACCTCCCCCAGCCCTAGAGATTCAAGGTTACTCGCACACCCCTAGAATAAGGATTGGCATTTGACATTTGTAAAGGGGACGCATTAAGCACGGGTGCCCAGTAAACAGGGCCAAGTGTCTGGTAAGTCGGTGGAGTGGACTGGTGATAGGGCTACATGAGTACACCTGCAAGAGAGGGTTCACCTGCCTGTGCAATAGCAGAGGTTGTCACCTCCAGGAACCAAGATCTGGCGTCTTTCCCCTCTGCCCAGTTTTCTAGCAGCACATAAGCTTTTGATTATAATAGGATCCAGAGAAGTCAGAAGGGAAAGGAGGCAGAGTAGATTTTGCTTTGGGGATGAAAAATGTAACTTATCTTACATTCTAGCGTAATAGACAATCGTACTTGGCTCCCAAAGAATCAGAAAAAAAAATAAACAAAACTCGCATGACCTCAGTAAAGTTTATGTTGAAGGGAATGGAAAAGGAAGAAGAGAAAGAACCAGAATAAAAGTGGACTATTGAATAAGTTGGAAGTAATCAAGCATATTTTGATTAAAAAGTAGTCCATAGCATCAAAAGAATAGGAAGATCATCAGTAACAAATGCTAAGGGAGGTCATAAGATGAGACCTCAAACGAGCCAATTAAATCTGTTGTTTTAAACCTTGGAAAACTTCAAGCAAGCAACTTATTGTTGTAAGAAAAAGATGGGACTAATAAGCTAATGCTTTTAAAGAATAAGTTGGATGTTGATGGGAAGAGTGCTCTGCCATTTAACGAGGAATGCAAATACAATTCCCTAAAGAATATCACTCCCAGATTGCACAGCACAGAATGTTTTTCATTAAAAAAAAAAAAGACTTACCTTATAAAGAGAGAATCTTGGGAGCAGATGTGGTTCAAGCGGTTGAGCACCCACCTCCCACATAGGAGGTCCTGGGTTCAGTTCCCGATGCCTCCTGTAAAAACAAACAAGCAAAAAATAAACAACAAGCAAAACAACTGAAAAAAACAACACAGGGAAGCCAATGGAGCACTGACTTCCCACATACGAGGTTCTAGGTTCAGTCCCCAGGCCCTGGAAACTCAAAAAAATCAATAATAATAATAATAATAGAGAGAGAGAGAATCTTTGCCGTTTCAAATGTTAAACGCTTTGTGTTGATGTTTCCTGGTACTACCATCATGCTCCCCTCCCCACTCCCTATATCCTTTTTTCTTTTCCTCCCTTCTCCACTGGGTACTCAGTGGGGCAGATGGGATGCTTCAGCCCATCAGAAGGCAGAAAGAAAAGCTGATCTAGCACTTCCCTGATGCCCCTGCTCTGGGCAGTATTTTCTGACGGGGACTATACCTCCCTGGCCCTTACTGCTGCTCCTGTCAGGGGACCCCGGTCCTTGGTTCTTGGCTCCATCTGGCACTGGAACACAGGGCTCTAGAGACACTACTCCCACCCCTGCCCCCTTCAGTCCGAAAGCTGTTAATAGCTTCTTGTTGCTGTGGGCAGTGTTGGAGTGCCTCATTGCTCTTTCATTGTTTCTATAACCCCATTTGCCCTTTTTCAGTAGCTCCTTCAATTAAAGTCTCTTGAACTATCAGAGTTGGATACAGTTCCCTTCTAGGACCTAACTGACACACTAACCTACAGGTCTTGTTTGAATTAGTGTTTTTAATAGATATTTTCCAAGGTTTGTTAAGTCAGGAATTTCTGTTTTCTTTGAAACACCAGATCTGCTCCTTTACTGGATCTGTTGCTTATTCAGGACTCACCTTCTGTTACAAAAGCTCTGGAACGTTTAAGCAAAATAGACAAATTACTTCTAATAGTTGACAACAGGAATCTGATGGAATTAGCAGGCTCCAATTCCAACTTGTACTATGATTTGAAATTGTTTTCTGCATACAGTGCTAATTCTATAGATTATTGTGAGTTGCTGTCCTAAGCACTGAACCCAAGTTCACTTTTGTCCCTTACTATGAATGTTTTATTGTCACAGTTTGTAACAAAAATTATTCTCAGGGTACACATGAAGTCTGAATAGTAAATTACCCCCCAAACAGGCTTATCTTCAACTTATGATTTTGTAGGCTTTACCTCTCAGAGTGATTAATATCATATCACCATGTAAAGCTTAGGTTATTCAGCTATGCAGCCACCGTATTTCAGAAGTCAGGCAGTGAAAAATCACTTACTCTGCTATGAAATTAATGTCTTTTGACATCCTGATTAATGAATATTTTTCTTAGATGGATTAAAGATGCAGACAAGTACCAAGAGTTAACCTTGCTAACATGGACACACACACACATACACAAACACACACGCAAAACCTTCTGTGTAAAATAAAATGCATTTGCAAAATGGCAAATAAAAAAACAAGAACTCATGAAGTGGATCCATTTTGAATTAATGAAAAGCCCAGGGGATAAAGGAGACATTTTCCAATTAAACCATGTAAGTAAAAACATGAACTTGGGGTACAAAATGTTCCTACCTTTGGATAGAGAGCCCTTAGATTCAATAAAAGATCATGTAAACAAGCAAAGAGCTTTAAAGCAGACCCCCTAAAAATTCAAAACTGTGAGTTTAAAAAAGACTCCAGGAAGCCAAGAGCTCATCTAGGTCACATAGTTAAAGCAAATCTTGTCTAGAGAAGCTTTTTATAATTGTTTTTGTTTTGTTTCTGTTGTGACTTGAAAGCCGCTTTCTTTTTTATTACACATTTTAATAAATACCACCCCCCAAAAAGTAATGTTATCTGTGACTTGCTTAAACTTAAACTGAGAGCCTCTCTCTCCTTCCCACCCACATCTTTTGCGCCAATGTGGTGCCTTGTACCTAGCACCACCTTAATGTAATTGTATTCAATGAAATATAGAGGAGCTGAAGGTACAATCAAGGACCTGGTCCCTGACCTCAAGGGGAATACATTCCAAGTAAAGAGGAGCACATTTAAACAAATAATTCAACTAAAAGGATATGCAGTACAGAAAAAAGAAGACAACAGCCAGTTCAATTTATGGAGGAGTGAGGTACACTTCAGAGATAACATGCACTTCAAGCTGCATCTTGAAATCTTAGCATGTCTGTTTTCAGGAAGATGGAGGTTGAGGCAAGCATATTTCAGGCCATAAAAGTAGTGTGAGCAGAGACAAAAGATCATGACGCAGTCTTGAAACTGGGGCTAAAGAATGTTGAGTTATTTCATTTTAATTTATTTATTCTTTTATTCTGGTAGGAGAGTGAAAGTTCAAGGAGAAAGGCAACAAAAATCAAGTCAGAGAGGTAGGCAGGAACTGGACTGTGTCTTATGGTCTTATGTCCTTTATGATGAGTTAGGACTTTATTCAATAAGTAGCGGAAACTTTCTAAAGAGCTTAGAGCTGCCTGAATATCTGCTTCCTTTCTCTTTTGAAAAATGGTGGCAATAAGATAATAATACCTACCTCATAAAAAAAGATTAAGGGAGAAAAATTATATTAAAGAACTTATTAGTTCTTTGTGACCCTGAGTTGGTATTGTTACATATTTGGCCTGTGAGATTTATATTGGTCTTGTAAATGATTCCACAATCGAGTAGAAAACACTTTTGCAGTGCAATGGAAGAAATTCCGAGTTAATGGATATAATTATCTTTCCTTTGAATATCAAATTTTAAACATTAGCTTTTCTTAATACCCAAAAAGCTGGATCAGGCAAAACGGTCATCTATCCACTTTGAATAATTTTAACTTTACAATATAAATGACAGTAAGTCTTAGTCTAAAAGTTAATTTTTCAATATCTTCTTGACTATTTGAAAATCTCATAATGTACCATATATTCATAAGTTAAAGTCTAGTTTCTGTGGAAACCCTCTCTTTCAATAAACTTTCTTAAGTCCAAATGCTAATCCTTATACAAGTAATGGTGAGAGGATTTCTTTGCAAGAGTATAGCCACAATGGTGTCCAAGAATATTTACTCAGTTGAAAAATATTTTTTTCTGATACTTTGAGAGTGACCTGAAACACATATTGTCTTATATAGATGTTTGACTCATAATTCTGAAAAGATTAATTTTTACCAGGTTGACAACTCATGAAATTGCACAATTGTAAATTGAATACCTCCTGTCAATAAAATGTGAAGTAAATGATTTTGAGTGAAATTCTCACAACAAGGATATCAGCATGTCCTAGAATGGCCCCCTTCTGGTTCAATTAATTCAATGCATTTGGTCTTGACAATGTGAAGTAGGCAGCTGGCAACATTTTGAGCACGTCCCAGGTTCACAGCCCAGTCAGGTGCTATTTAGAATTCTGTTGTTCTGGATCTATATAGAATAAAGGGACTGTAACTCCAAAAGTCTGTATTAAAAAGGCAAAAGGAATTGACTTGTAAAACTCAATTTATGACTTTATCAGGAGAGACTTTCACTAGTTCACTGGTCTTCTGTCACTCATTAGCAAACAGTGCTTTCCAAGGTCAGTGGGACATGGCTTAGCATTAGACAGCATTGTCCATACAGCAGATGTCCTATAGTTCACGGGAGGATAAATAATGGGAAAAGAGCTGAGTCAGGGATGCTGGCTTTCTACTATATATCAAGAGTTCAGATTAAATAAGTACAGTAGCGGTCATTCAAATGGATTAAAGAAAATTCTATTTGTGATTGTGATTTATAAGAGAAGAAAATATAGCAAAAGATCATTTTTATAGTGTCTTTTTCTTTTTGTATGCTTTTGTCTAAGAGCTTTCTGAATAAGATTTTGTTTTCTGATTTGCATAAAAGATTAATCAACTCCATGTGCATTCAAGGTCATAAAGTTGATTCTTATTTAGCAATACTGTTTTTCTAAAAATGAAATTTTCATGTATGATTCATTTATCATAATTTTTAAAAATTTATTTGGGCCTTCATTACTCCAAACTATGTCAGAATGAATTTTTCATCAAACAAATACGTTATATTTAGCAATATAAGTACACCAGCAAATTCTGACAAAATATGGATGGGGGAAAAAACAAAACACTGACCAGTTGTCCAAATTAGGACATTTTTATTAGGGTTCAACTATGAACACTATAGCTGTCTTTATGTGGAGACAGTAGATCCAATCTTGATTTTCTTATCTGAAAATAAAAGATAAGATTGTGCTCTGCCTCATTGGGCCCAGCACATAGTAAGTGCTCACTAAATGTTTCTATTGCTATTCTTAAAGAATCGAATGATCTCTTTATTGTAATTCAATTTGCCTTGCACTTTTACAGTTTTCCTCATTTGATTTCTATAGCCAGTTAAAATAGTTAATAGTTATATATTCTTTTTATGAGAGTATTTCTGCTATTTTCTGCTAAGTATTTTGAGATATTTTTTCTTGAGGAAGTAAAGTCTATGACAAATTGATAAATAAGAAGAAAAACAGAAATTTAAGCAGGTCTTAATCATTGCACCCTAGCCCAATAGAGTTCAATAGTAGCATGATTTTTTTAAAAAAAATGTCTATTCAAGCTATATATTATATTTGTTTCATTGCAACATCCACAAGATGTTCTTAGTCTGAGCCACCATCACCTCTCACCTGCAAGACTGCAGTAGCCGCCTAACTGGTTTTCCTGAATTTGCTCTTAGGTTCCTCCAATTAAGTGACTACACGGAAGACAGAAATGCTTTCAAACACAAAAATGTCCGTGTCAGTAACATACAGAATCCTTCAATGCCCCCAACGATATAATCCAAAGACCTCAATTAGGCTGTCAAGTCCCTGCCACCCTGTAGCCTATCTACCCTCCAGCCTCCTCATTTGTCACATTCCCTCTAGCACCCTGGCAGCAGCCTTCTTTCGGTTCTTGAACTGACGAAGCTCATAGCACTCAGAAGTGCTTGCAAAGATATGTCTGATTATTTCTTTAATGTGTGTGTTTCTCACACCAACCTAATAACTCTAGGAAAGGCATGTTGCGTCTGTACGGTCTGCTGCTGTGTCCTCAGTACCTTGAACAGTGACTGCAACAGACAATTGATGTATGAATAATTGATCATTGAAGAAGTGAATATTTGTTAAACCGCTGTGCTAGGAACTGAATATATAGATGAATATGAAAGAGTGCCTGTTTTCAAGGACCCCCCAGTCTAGTGGAGGGACTAAGAGGTGAGGAAACAATTAGAACATTGATCAGGGTTCTATCAGAGCAATACATAGCCTGCTTAGAGAGATGATTCCTGAGCTGAAACTAGAGGGATGTTAGGAGGTAGGCAAAGAAGAGGGAAAGAGATAGTAGGTAAAGGAACCCATGGGCAAAAATGTAGAGTCATGCCAATGCAAGGGAAATTCCCAATGATTTGGAAAAGTGGACAGGAAGACAAAGAGAAACATATATTATCATTAATATTCACTCCTTCATAAATAAGTAAACACCACCTCACGACAGTTTATTATAATTCCAATTTTATGCTTATTATTCATAATGACTTCCCTGAGTAAACACCTACCCAAAGTTCACAACTAAGCAAACGATTCAGGGTAAGAGATTATTTTTTCCCTCCAAATTCCATTTATCTTTTTTTTATATCAAGCTAGCTTTTTATTAAACATATTAATATTATTAGTATAATTATAGAAACCTTCACAATTGCTCATTGCACTAAAATTACAAATCAATCTGCCTCTTCATCTAATTAACTCCAAGCAGGGAGACAGGTCCATCCATGATGTGTAATTTAACTACATTTTTGCCTTACAGTAATATAATTTCCTCCAATATTTTCCCATAAATATTGTTTCTTGGATTGATCCTCACGTACTCTCATTCTCCAAAGCCATAAATCATATCATAATCAACTTGTCCTTTTGACCTCTTTCCAGTCTTCTCTAATAGAATGTTAGAACATTCTTAAATGCTCTCTAACCAGGAACAGTTTTCCAAAGATACATTTCAGTCTTGATGGGCACCGATTTGGGTGCTATTAAGGATACTGTTATTGTAAAACCAGATGTTTACAAAAGTGAAAAGATGAATATCAGTTCTCTTACCCTGAAGATTTTCACCATAACATTTCACCAAATTTAAATACCCTCTCTGGAATGTGGCAGAGTGACAAAGGCAAACAAAGATCAAAATCTTGAACCTTGCTCACTGATCTAAACATAATCTGTCCAAATAGCTATGGTAGATTTGAGTTAATATCATAGCTAACTCAACATTAATGTATAAGACTAATGTGGTACAAATCGCACACAAGTACACATACTTCCACACAAAACTAAAAGTACCTTTCAGTCTTTCTGATTGTATTTCATTTTGCTTTGTTTTCCTGTCAGCATAAATGTATGGTGAAATCTCAAGCTACAGACCCAAAAGAAGTTCAAATCCTTTATCTTTGAACAAATTCATATAAATTTCATTATGGTTTCATATCTGTGAGATTTGGGATATAAAACCTTTAACAATATAACAGTCAGACACATAGTAACACTTTGTGAGTATCTATCAGATGACATCATAATATGTGGTGACTTGAAAATCAAAGTAATCTCATGTATAGAAAATTTGGAAAAGTTATTTCTCAAGAGGTCATTGCCTCAGATATCTATTTAATAATAATAATAATAAAACTCTACCCCATCAAAACCAGTTAACACAATATTAAAACAATAGCCTCAAATCTCTATAGAAGGGAAATGTCCTTAATTGATTATCATGATTGGCTACTTTTAGCCCATCATTGCTTACCTTCTTCCTAAAAGTGGACTCCAAAGTTGCATGAGAAGTTACAATTTATTTAGAAATATAAACTAGTTTTCAATGCCAATTTTCTCCAATCTGACTGTATTCAGTTTAAAAGATGTCACTAATAGAATAAAATTAATATAGCAAAAAATCATAAATATGTTCTCAAAGTTTTGATGTCTAAGAACCTGAAAATATGTTATTTATGCTATTTTCAGCACTACGCATAAACATTTTGATTATCTTGTGTTTGGCTCAACCAATTCTTGAATGTTCAACTGTAAAAAAGTTAACAAAAATTTTATAACTTGGTTAAGAATCTCTGGTAAAATTAATGACTTGATAACATGATGGAATTTACTTGAATTGACTCAAAGGCTAATATACCTCAAATAATTTTATTAATAAATGTATACAATTGAAAATTTTATATTCATAGGTGTATTAGTTAGCCAAAAGGGTGCTGATGCAAAATACCAGAAATCTGTTGGTTTTTTAAAGGGCATTTTTGGGGGGTAGAAGCTTACAGTTACCAGGCCATAAAGTATAAGTAACTTCCCTCACCAGTCTATTCCCACATGTTGGGGCAAGATGGCTGCCAACGTTCAGCCTTCCTCTTCCTCTTAAAGCTCTGTGGTCCCAGCTTCTTCCAATATCACCTAACAGGCTCTCTGGGCTTTGTCTCTCTCCCCAGGGTTTGATTCTCTCTGGGCTCAGGCTTGTGTCTCTCCACAAGGTCAGCTGTAGAGTATTAGACAAATGGTTGTGTCTCTCTTCCCAGGGCCTTTTCTCTTTCCTTACAGCCAAACTCCTCTGTGTGCTTACTTCCTGGGGCTCCAGCTCAAATATTTCAACTCTGTCCTTTGCCATGTCTTTTATCAGTGAGTCCCCACCCACCAAGGGGCAGGGACTCAATGCCCTACTGGGCCCAATCAAAGCCCTGATCATAATTTAATCAAGTAAAAGTGAAACTTATACAGACCAGTTTACAAATCTAATCCAATATCTATTTTTGGAATTCATAAGCAATATCAAACTGCAAAGGCTTTAGACCCATCCTTCAATGACCAAAAAAAGAATTAGCAATACTATGACCTAGAGCATATGCTCTTTACAGAAGTTTATTTAAAACTCAACAATTTTTAGACATGCTATTTTACTAACCTTATACATACTAGACAAATACTTCATGTTTTTAGATTGTAATGATCTCTGCAGTTTAAAACCAATAAAATAAGTTGAAACTAAAGTTATTTGATGAAATACTCAAAATTAGAGAAAGTACAAGAATGTTTTAAATTAATTTTGGGACATGGACACAAATTCCTTCTAAACAATCATAAGAGCATTGATTGATAACATTGGACCTTTGAGGATGGGACATCAGAATAGTAGGGATAAAATACCATGAGATGATGGATTTCTGGTCATAAATGGGACTATTGAAACTGGCATTTCTCACCATCATATGAAGACTTAGGACCTGCATCAGTCCTCAAATTTTCATAATGTACCACACTCAAATTATGTTTCAAATGGAAAACTAAGGAGAGTGGATATGGTTCAAGCAGTTGGGTGCCCGCCTCCCTGGTGGGAGGTCCTGGGTTTATTTCCTGGTGCCTCACAGACACAATAAACTGTCACAATGAGCAGAAGCAATGGGCATGGAGAGGATATGGCTCAAGCAGTTGGGCAACATGGGAAGTCCTGGGTCTGGTTCCTGTTACCTCCAAAGAAGAAGACAAGTGGACACAATGAGCAGATATGACAAGCAGACAACAAGCAGACACAACAAATAGATACAACAAGTGGACACAATGAGCAGACACAACAAACGGACAATGAGTAGACACAACGAGCAGACAACTAGCAAAAACACAGCAAGCAGACAATAAGAGGAAACAATGAACAGACAGATGAGGGAGCCATCTCAGAGGAGGGGGAGGAAAAAAAAGGAAAACTAAAATAATATTGTGTATTGCAATCAAGGGAGACTTCATCAGGCAAATTGGGTACTTTGGAGAATAATGTATACTAGGTTGTCCCAGATCTGGAAAAATGGTCACTTTAGAACAAGATACAGCAACTTAATTTAATCTTATATATATGTAAGATTAATATATATATATATGTTAGAGAGAGAGAGAGAGAAAGGACAGGGCCCAAAATCTATATACTTGTTTTAGTTTGTCAAAGGGCTGCCAATACAAAGTACTGAAAATGTGTTGACTTTTATAAAAGGGGTTATTTGGGGTAAAATATTACAGTTTCAAGGCCTTGAAATATCCAAATCAAGGCACCATAAGAGGTGCTTTCTCACCAAAGTCAGCAACTGTTAATTCTGTTGTCCGGACACATGGCAAAGCAAGATAGCCACTGATCTCTGCCAAGGTCTCTACCTTTCTGATGTTGTAGGCAAACCTGGCACAAGGGTTGCCACTTACAGGGCCTCCTCTCTCCATCTTTGAGCCTCAGCTTCTTGAGCATCTCAGAGACTTTGCTCTTTGCAGCTCAGCTGTGAGCAAAACCTCTCTCACATGGTAGCACCAAACATGGCAACTCCTTTTTCCTATGTCTGTCTCTCTCTGTGTTTCATTTTATATCAGACCCAGCAAGGGGGCAGAGACTCAACCTGAATCACACCTCATTGATGTAGTCTAGTCAAAAATCCTAAAGCAGGGAAGAAAATGTGACTCAAGTGATTGAACTCCCACCTACTACATGGGAGGTCCATGGTTCAGTCCCCAGTATCACCTAAAGAAGATAGAAAGCTGGCGCGGTTGGGCAGGCACAGCAAGCTAACACAACAAGATGATGCAACAAGAGACACAAGAAGAAAAACATAATGAGAGACACAACAAATCAGGGAACAGAGGTGGCTCATTTGACACATCCCTCCCACATTGGAGGTCCCGGGTTCAGTTCCCAGTGCCTCCTAAAGAAACAAAGAAGAGGAACAGACACAGCGAGTGCAAAAAATGAGGGAATGGGGAGAAATAAATAAATAAAATAAACCTTTTTTTAAACCCTAAAGCAATCTTATCAACTAATCTAATCAAAGGGCCCTCAGCTGAATTTAATGCAATCAAAGGGTGCCATACCCTGATGAACAAATTAGTTTACAAACATAATCTTTCTCTTTTTGGGATTCCTAAAATAATCGTAAATTGCCACAATACTATAGAAAGGTTTTGTACTTCTTTTACCTCTATCTAATTCTGTTCAAGACCTGTAGTCTCATATATTATGCACCCTCAGAATGCAGTTACTCTCTGGTAATGCAAGTGTAATAATTAGAGGTCAAGTAACCTCTTTAAATTATTGGGCTGTCATTTAGTACATACTACACCAGGAAGTTATGGTGAATTTACTGAGTTTTACATCTCATCAAGTGGTAGGCTAAGTCTTTATGACAAAACGAACAAGATAATTTAGCCTAATCTATCAATCAGTACATTGAGTTGTATTATTGTTGTTTAATTTTATTCAAAATTTTAGTTTTCCATGTTGACTGATAACAAATGAATGCATTGATAATCTTAGGATATCATTTTAAACTTGGAATAGAAAAAATCCATTAGAGAATACTTGGTGCATGCCACTTGTTTTTTTTCTTTTTGGCAGTTTACTATCCTCATTTGTTGATTGATCCAGGATGCCACAAGAATAAATTGGGAACTTTGGATATTAACTCTTTCCTCTTACTGAAAGTGCCTGGTAGCATTATTGTCGTGTGTAAAATATATAATCTGCTTCTCAAACTTTCTAATTAATCAGTTACCCAAATCATATATTATTTTAAATTGTAGAGTCATAGATCCTAGATTCTGTGAGAGCTTCAGAAGTCATTTATTCAAACCTCTCTCCAGATGAAGCAAATGGAAGTGATGACTTGTTCTCAAAATGATTACCTAGCTCGGTAGTTAACCCATAATTAATCCATATTCTTGATCTCTGTTTTTTTTTCCTAACAATCCACTATTTTAAAACATGTCCATGTCACTCTAACAATATTGTTTAAAAATCTGTGTTTTTAATCTATTTGTAAACAAATATTTTCAGGTTATAGAAATAGTTCAAAATATTAAGATTGGTGCACATATTATTTCGATGTCAAAGAGCTGTTTGTAATTTCTTTGTTAGAAGTTGCTTTCTGAGTTAGTATTGTAAAATGTTAGCAAAATGGAAGTAGAGATATACTGCAATCTCACACATGCAAACAGTTGATTTTGTCTCAGAGAAAATTTGCATTAGCACTTTACATCATTATGAGAATTTTTTTCCTTTCCCCTCCCTTCAACATTGATTCACCTTAGCTTTTGGATTATTATAGACTGAATCACATCACACTACAAGTAATTTTTCCCTACAAATCTCATATCAAACTTGATATCAAAGCATAAAATAGTATCTACAAAGAGATTAATTACTGCTCTAATAAAACTATTATTAATCAATTTTAATATTCATGACAATGCATATAGGAAATATCACATTTTATATTTGAAAAACAGTTTACAATAATTTAAGAAATAACTCCCCACTGTTTTTCTTGATCACAGTAGTACCATTTTTCAAAATGGAAATAAAAGTGCAATTCATAAATATGGAAAAATATTTTATTGCCAGAACTTGAATAGGATATTCAGCAAACAGTCCAATTCAGGGATATCATTTTTTGGTTGAAAACAAAGCACATTTATTAAATTACTAAATATATATACTAACAATTGGATGACAGAAAGAAACTTAAAAGTAAACCTCATTTAAAAGAGATGGCTAACTGATCACTTATACAATCCCCCTAGGACTTTGAAAAGGTTCTCATTTGAAAAGTGATCTGGAATTGGAAAATAGAAGACAAGGACATTGGTGTGAACTGCCCGTGAACTCATCTATAAGGCCTAGATATTGATTTGATTACTATCAAGCAGTATGTGTTAAAAAATAAATAAGGAATTTTAGCTGAAAAAAATTATTAGCTTTTAAATAATAGATGAGCTCTCCAAAGTAAGATCGTATAGATAAAAAGCACTATATAGCAAGTCCATGTTTAAGCCCAAGCACATTAATGAAATCCTTTTAACATCCTGTGAACTATAGCAACAAAGAGAAGCAGGTCACAGAGTGTGTCAAAGCATTAAATATTTTATTTCTCTTCCTTTTAAATAACATCTTTCCAGTGACACAGGTGAAACTTCCCATTATTTCATCACTTTAAGCTTTGGGAGTGAGAAAGCCAAGAGAGCAAGGAAGATATAGAGGGGAGAGAAGGTCAGGAGAGGTGAAGAATGGACACAATATCAAAATATTGCTTCTCTCTCTTACCTTCCTTCTCATTTTCCTTTTATTCGCCCCCAGATAACACATTTGCAGCAGAATAATTCCTCAGCAGAAAAAGCATATTTAAAACTTTTTTGAGAAGCCAGAGAGAAAGAGAGAGGGAGAAACAGAGAGAATGAGTTGAACAAAAGTCAAGAAGGAATTGATTTGACTCTCAAAAATCATCTTAAAATCAACATCGTTCATGTTCATCAATTGCAACAAATGTACCACACTAATGAACTAATGAAAGATGTTGTTAATGCAGAAAAGTGGGGGGGCGGGGGGCGAAGTATATGGGAATCCCCTATATTTTTGATGTAACATTTATAAATCTAAATTTATAAATCTAAAGCTTGCATTAGTTAAACCATGGGCTTAATAGTTATAATTTAATAGTACAATTATAAAAATGTTCTATCACCAATTGTGGCAATGCTCAACACCAGTGCAAGGTGGGGGGGTAGTGGATGGGAATCCTGTCTTTTTTTGCATGATTGGTCTGTATACTCACAACTTCTCTAATAAAAAAATAAAAAAATAGTATAATAACAAAAAAATGCTATCATCAATTATAACAAATATTCCACACGGAAGCATGGTGGTGCAGGTGGTGGTGGTCAGGTGTATGGAAATCCTGTATTTTAATACACGGTTTTTCAATAAACCCACAACTCTCTAATAAAGATTTTTAAAAGGCTCCTAAAAAAATCAGCATCATTCAATTGATCTTTCATGGCACACCTAGGGCTAAATTAACTGAAAAAAAAAAATGGAGTTTCTATATGTAGGGCTTCTCAGAGCCATTTGCAAGGTAATTAACTTTTTTCCAAACATAATCTTATAGATTCAGAGTCAATTATTTTACTGCACACTTTGTAAACCTAAAGGATGGACTTGTCAAATATTTGCTATTAAATCTTTGAGCACCTGCTTTTCATCTGTAAAATGGATTATTAATATCTTCTCAAACTACCATAAAATGTAAAATGAGATTGCAGATGAGAAATTGTGAAAGGCTTTGATAACTATTTAGTGTGGCATCTATTCTTTGACAGCAAAAATGTACAATGGAAAACTGCTATAGGACTATTAGTAACTGAAGTAGAGTCAAATTTGTATTACCTAGAACTTATGTGATGAGGTTTATTTTTGTTTTTGATTATTAGAATGCCCTGTTTATCAAAATAACTAAGTGGATACTTAGGAGGCTAAGGGGCTAATAGAAATCTTCTTAGGTATCTGGAAATTACATTGCCCAATTCTAGGAATTTCTGAGGAGTCTGGCATGGGATAATTCTATATATGTATCATCTTTAACATCACAGGTCAGAAGAAATGTGATTTCAAATAATACTTGAAAGCTTAATTGTGTTTATTTATTTAAATAAGTCACATGTAGAAATGTAATAATCCAAATTTAAAAGCAAGAATATTCACTCAATGGGAACTAGAAATTAGAAAAGAAACACATTTTTAAGGATGAATTTAATTCTT